>CALNXK010000116.1:785000-810000 GCA_942486035.1 Porites lobata
ACTTAAGATGGGTTAATTGCCAAAGAGACATGACCAACTCTTCAAAACGAGAAACCACCTACACATACCCCCTAGGAGGCTGGCCTCGTAAAAAGCTGACAAAAAAATCAGAGTTCGTGAACTGAATGTCTATAGTAATATAATTTTATTTAGAAGGAAAAATGTACATTTTTTATTTTACTGACCAATAGAAACAATTTATTTATAATCACAACATTCTTCTGGGCTGGTTGCCAGTGTATAAGTATTTGGATTTTTTTGACGCTGGCATTAAGGACATCATTACAGCTGTTTTCAGATACCAAACTTCACATGGTCTGGCTCTTATGCTAATTTATATTAACAAAAACTATATATTTTGTGTTCCACTAGCACATGAGAAGCTTCCTTGACATCTGAAACATGTCTTCCAAGCCAAGCTCTTGTTAAAATGAAAATATTGTTATTTTGAGTTGTCTGTTGTGGATGTATTATGTTCAAGATGAAAAAATGCTTGTGACAATCGCACAGGTAAAACTTGAATATTTAAGAAACAGAATAATAAAATAATTAATTTCCTAAAAAGGCCAATTATTTCCTTTTGTAAATCTTGAATCTTAAGAAAACTCAAGCCTATTTCAGTATATACTGATCGAGGTTTCTACCACAGCTGAAGAAGGAACATTACATAGAAGAAAACTTGTGGCTTAGATGACTTTTACATGACCTCAAATCGATATTTTTTTCAGGTCGCAAGTTCTGTTTGATTTTAAAATTAGGTGTCCAATCAACTTGACAGAGTCGTGTAAATAATTGCACCTGAAGCGGATTTGTCAATTAAAGAAGCGAAAACACGACAGATTTACCAAAACATGTGGTCAAAACCTGCAGCAAAATAAAGAGGTTTTTGGTCTTAAGGGTAAACGACCATTTTCCAAAAAACAGAGTTCCTTTTTTGGAACTTTCAACAGTTCATTTCGAGAATACAAAAAGGTATCCGAGATAAAGAACAAACCACCGTATGTTAATTTGTAACAAGAAAAGTCAAGAGTAAACCTCGCTCAATGTACAAACTTTGATAGTAAAAAATTAACAAGCACATGAACATTTACCACGGGCTCGACTGAGCAATAATTAGTTATTCAGAAAGCGAGTCAGATATTGGTGAAAGGAAGTCCCTTCCTCATCTAATTTTAATGAATGGATACTTTAGGACAATAAAGGCTTAAGATAACGCGAGAAACATTGATTATTAAAACGTAGCAAGGTAGATAACTCATAAACTACATCGATCACTTGGTACGAGTACTCGCCTTTAAGCTTAAATCAGAGAGTTTTGTAATAAAACGTTCCAAAATGCAAGTACCGCTTCAATATTGTAAAAAATAAAATAAAATGAGCGTAAGGATCTTTGTAACGCCTTTCGTTGAAAATGACAAACGAAATACTGTACATTTTGGTTGTAAAAATAATGAGAGGTAGCCGATACGCCTACACTGTATTTGAAATCTGATCGCCACAGCTTTGCAAGCACAAAGATCTATCTTCCCCCTTTTCGCTCCACAGATACGGAGAATATCTGTGAACGTTTAACCTCGACACAACGTAGATTCCAGCTTTTTCCACTGACTGTCGGCCTCTGCAGCGTACTGTATTTTACAATCTCTGTCTGACAGTTTCCTTTCATTTACCGGCGGCAAGCAAAGTGAAATTGACCTCACTCGAAAAAGCCGCTGAAACTTACTCAATAAGATGGCGATTAATTAAGGGCAAATCTTACCGTGAAACGCTTTGATTTCTCGGAACTCAACGTTTCTGAGTCAGGTACCGTTACATCTATCTGCTTGGACATCGCATTTGATGGGAAATGATGACTTCTGCCCGCTCAAAATGATCCAAAGTCTACGTGACAGATCGCAATGCAGGCAAGACTCAAAGCCAGGGAAGGTCTATTGCGTCGTTCAGCAGTAAAATGCGTGGGATGCCTGACAACCTACAAAAAATGAACAACCTGCAAAAGCCAGGTTCACCGTGAACCTACTTATTTTCTGGGCGTCTATGGAACAATGGTTGTTCAGATGTGAAACGATGGTACCCTGGGAATACAATTATGAAAACAAAATTCCGATGTGACTTGTTTTTCTGTCCCCGGAGACTGGGGTCAGAAGTGTCATCTGTCACACGACGTAAGAACTTGATCGCACAAGAGAATTGCTATGTTGATCAGCTATTAATATTCAAAACTATTTGACTAGCTGCTCACACACACAAACACTTTATTTTGCGGTTTGATGTATTTGTTCTACCAGGTGGAATCCGTAGCAAAGACAGAGAAGAACGAAGCAGAATCTTCCGCAAACTGGCGAAGGAAAGAGTATGTAACGCAACGGTAGAATAGCCAGTGTACGTACGGCCACAGGGTACGGTAGAAAGGAATGGAACTAATTTCAAGAGCACAGCCAGGGAGAATAGGCATTTTCAAAATGAATTCAAGGTTTTTATTTTCATCATAACTATATCTGTGTTGCACTCTTTTTTTCTTTTTTCAAGACCCCTTTTTTCCAAGAATTCCAAGCATTTGGGCATGCCCTTGCCCGTTAGCAGTACTATAACTTCTTTTAAGCTACGATATTTAATACCCTGCGAGCAGTGGTTTCGCTAAGCGCGTCCGGCCTGGAGAAACCACTGCTCGCAGGGCACGATATTGAAACAAGCTTCAAATTTCGAACAGGAAATCCCTTAAATGTGGCAAAAGTGAAACTGGCAAAGTAAACAAATTGAAAAGCTGGATGTGATATATAGGCATGACATCAAAATGTTTGACAGTGGTGTTTAAATAGCCTGTAAACAGAAGTTGTTTTATTTTTCTTTTCGTTCTTTTCAAAAACATCGGCGAGCTCGCGGGCGGAGCGTGAGAAAGAAAAATAAGAATTTTCCTCTTCCCCCACCACTACCCACTTGAAACGGCGGTCAATAACTCCCCTGCGGTATATATTTTATCACCTGCGCTCGACGGAGTTTGAAGAGAAAATAGACAGTCCATGAACAAGCTAGTGTTTTTAAAAGTGAATATCAATCAAGCACCAAACGCCGAGCCTGAACTCGATATTTTAGAAATGCAACTGAAATGAAAAAAGAGAAAAAATTATATCCGTTCTTTTGGTATGGTGCTGTTTGATTAGCCTGCAGTTAACTCTCCCTAATCTTCCTCCGTCCGTAACATCAAAGATGGCGGTTGCAACAGTACGAACGCAAACAAGCAGCTTTCGCCCAACCAAAATACGCCTGCAAAGCAGGTTACTGTTTGCTTTGTTTTATTAACTTCTGTTACTGGTTTTTAGCCAAAATATAGTTGTCTTTTAATTTTTTCTCCGTGATAGCCTTATTCGCCCGCCTAGCCAACACACGCGGTCTCGCGCCCTAACCTAACACAAACTAAATTGACATCCACATCAGACCTCTCAGACATTCCGATAACGTCAAAAGTTGGTTTTACTCGCTTTTTCTTTGGTAAAAGGAAGTATAAAACTTTTTAAAATTGTACAAGAGTTACTGCCGTTATTCTTTTTAACAAGCTGACCACGATTTATAGAATAAAGTTTTCTTTGGCGAAGAGGGGGCGGGGTGGTGGGAGGACAAGCCTGGGGCAGCGGTGAGAGCAATCGCCTCTCACCAATGTGGCCCAGAATTAGGCGTTGACGCCATATTTTTTTAGTTTTTTTCTCCAGGTACTCCGGTTTTTTTCTCACCTTAAAAACCCACATTTCCAAATTCCAATTCTACCGGCGGTCTAACCCGCGATGAGGCGTTTTTGTCTCCCTCGTCTCCCAAACAAAAGAGAAAAAGGACCGCTTGATCGCAGGTTAACGGCGACCAGGAATCATAGTAGACGAAGAATTCCACATGTGGATGTGCTACATGCAGTGGAACCTCGACATAACGAAGGACCAAGGGAATGGCAAAATTTGTTCGCTATAACGAAGTTCTTTTCCATGTATTTTATTATTCGGCTGGGGTAAAGAAAATCGTTTGTTATAGCGAGGACTTCGTTATATAGAGGTTCGTTATATCGAGGTTTCACTGTAAATCGTTTTTTAAGTTTTATCTACTGGACTTCCAGGCTCTTTATCTTTGGGATCGGTGTGAAATCTTCTCGGATAGCAGAAGGGTCGGGGCAGGGGGTACCATCACTGAATACCCTAATAATGGTCTACACTGCACGTCTCTGATAGAATGCGGGATTCCACGGATGGTTAACCGCTACCAGAATTTGCCCTTACGAGAACCCAGATGGATTCTGTGTGGGCAATTTACCAAGGCTGAGCTCTATGTCTACATGTTCCCTAACATGTGAGTTCTCTGCGTTCCGAAAGCGTCATGGTGGATGCAACCCGGGGTTACAAGCACACTCAGCCTGCAAAAACAGTTGTTTTTAAAAACTAATAAGAAAGTGAACGATCCATCGGGATCTTGAAAAGAGGAAAGCTATTTGCACATGGTATTCCTGTTGTAATGTTGTCAAAACTACCAAAACAACTCTGATCTACTGCCATAACAGCACCCTTACTGCATGTTGACCGAGTATAGCCTGCGTAGCAGGCCCTTGGAAGTAGTGGGCACAAGAAAAAGATGGGCGCGCGAGAAGCAGACACCCTTCGCGTGTCTCCCTCGCGCGCGCCCGTTCTCTCTTTCACCCACTGTACTTCCAAGCGCCTGCTACGCAAGCTAGATCGAGTATGATAACGATTACAAAGTTATTCAGCGTACTCAGCCCCATCGGGGTTCTCCGGAGAAACATCTTGTGTCTTGTGCACTTTCCAGCAGTCATGTTTCCTATCGTTAGTCCAACTTGTCAAATATAAATTACACTGTTATTCGGATAAAGGAATTTTTATTTACGTTCAAGCACATTAACACATACAGATAAAAACCGAAATTCAAAGCGTGATCACTAAAACTTCACTCTCATAGCCTAAAAGAAGGCTAGTTAAGTACTATGGAAACCCTTTCAGTGTAAAAAGTGTACTAGAAGAGCTAATCAATCAAGTGTGTCAGCCAACCAAGCAAATGAAAGACAACGAGTGCGTGTTCATGGAAAAATTCGTCAGTGGCGGATCTCAGACCCCGGGAGAGGACGGGGTGGGGGCTCCCCTATTTTTGGACCAGTTCCGAGGCCCTTATGGCTCAACAACTGAGATAATTCGTGTCGACCAGAAAGCGGGAGCTAACCCCCTTTAGCAATAAGGTCTCGATCTGTCACCGCAAGAGTAGAGAGGACTGCACCAGGTGATTCTACTCAGCCAAACCGTGCTCATGATTAATACCAACCGTTTTACAGTTAAGCTAACGGCATTTGCAAGACATCACGAAAAGGCTGGATCAAGCTTTAACCATGGGATATTTTCCACAAAACACCGGCACAATAGGAAAGAGGTAGCGAAGCATGGACGAAAGTTCTCTGAATTTAAAATATTAAGGAAAGAGGAAAAACTTGGATTTTTCCCCCTCCTCAAGTCTTCCTTAAGTAAATGGAAGTACTGAATCGACGTTGTTAATTTCAACGTCTTTATACCTAAAACCTAAGTGCCCAAGTACAATAATAAGCTAATACATAAATAAGGACAACTTTTTACAATCTCTAATGAACAAATTTGAAGAGCCCTAGCATGTAAGTGCCAATAAATTAAACCTAAAGGATACTTTTTCAATCAATTTGAATGTCTGGACTCGTCCTTTTTCACTCAATTCAACTTGTAGTTACCATGGCCAGCAACAGAGATGCAAGGACATAATTCCGTAATCATTTTGGTTCGTTTCGGAAAAAGTATGCTACACCTACAATACTTGTCAAACTTCGTTGAAACACTACACTGAAAGTGCATGAGGATTTTTCATTTCACGCCTTCTTACTTTTCCCCGAGTGTAGCTCTTCTCTCCTTCCCCAATGTTGAGATTCGCATATATTTGCAAATGGGTGATACGTGAATCAACATTGGGGAGGGTGTAACGTCACGTGTTTCAACAAATGCGACGAGTAGTGTAGCTTAAGTGATCTCAGAAAGGTAATTTTAGGCTCTTTTGCCAAGTTTCGAGCCCAGTAAATAAAAGTTTTAGGATAAAGATTCTTCTGGCCTGCCTTTCCTCAACTAAGCCTCTTTCTGGAAGTTTTGTCGAGAAAGTTCAAGTTATCCATGTTCAAGTTATGGTACAACCGTAGTTTTATCCAAAGACGCTACGGTCAAAACTCTATAAATCGGACACTAAAGGGTCAGGTCTAATGGGGGTGTCTACTATTATACGCGTTATTGACCAAGCTTGAGGTCAAGAAATCTTGACCGAACAAGCTTGGTTAATAAAGGATTTCAGTGTTATAAGACCAAAAGAAAATATCTTTACGCAAGAGCAAAACGGGCAATCCCGAGTACCCGCACGGGTAGCCAATCAGAACGCAGGATTCGCTTCATCTTTTGCCCGCTCGGGAGGCCGGCCATACAATAAACATGGCGATTGTACAAAATGCAACCTCTTTGGATCGAAAGGACTGTTCGTTTTATCTACTATCGTAATAGAGATGTGTCCGTGTACTCTTAAGTTTGGAATGTTAAACTCCCCATCGAAAAAAATCGCGCCTTTTCATCTTACGCAACAATTGGAAATCTGACCAAACTAGTTTTACTTCTTTGTTAACTTAGATTTACTGTAATAACGTTTAAATACTATGACACACCACCCAATGCGCATGCCACACCAAACCACGCGACCAGCCAGCTACCCATTGCATACTCGAAGTGTTTCGCGATAATTTTATGGGACACTGTGCGAAAACTCTCTCCGTAGTTACCAAGAAGCTGTTTCGCTTGCAAAAAGGACGATCCAGAGGAAACAACCGGTCATTGTAAGACAGTGAAAGCTCCGTCAACCAAAGAGGAGTGCTAAGGAATCCAAACATCGTGCCCTCGACCTTCGTGGCGGGTGTAGTAAGTCCTGTGATCTCCGTGACTCAACAGCACAGGCAATATTTCAGTCTCTAAATAAATCTTTACTTCATCAAACAGCACACAAACTAGCAGAAGCGCTTTTTTTTATCTGTTTATCTCTCGCTGAAGCCTCTCATTCGTGTAGCACTTCCTCCATTGGAGCCACGTAAGTAAAACCCACGAAAGCATCGTCGGGATCGTCAACGCTGGCACTTAAGAATGTTGAGTCAGCAGATTTGCCCACTGATCCTGTCGTAATCAAGTCCAAAAGCAAACAGTTAGCAGCATAAATGCATTTTTCTGAAGTTGTTTTCATGATCAGTCCACATGGAGAAAGAATGGAAAACCTGAAAACCTTTTTGTGACTTAAAAGGGGCCATCTCACGATGATATGGCTGCATGTTTCAGGACAATTCTGTGCTGAAGTGCTAAAGTCATTGCTTAATGCGTTTACCCATACAAAAAACGCTCCGGTAGAGTTATGAAATAGATATCAATTAAATTTCATCAGGAAGCACTAACCGTCATAATTTTTGGGATGATGTTTTGCAGGAATAGTGCTAGTATGTGGAGATAACGTACCTGGTACTGGTTCTCGAACAAACTCCGGATCAAAATGTCTCAGGTCCAGCTGGCCTGTCTATTGGTAAAACAGAGGGCAAAAGAATATCCGTTTTTAGTAAAATCCAACGAGTGGTCTATTATCAATGCTGCGTTGTGATTGGTTGACCTACTACTAGGCTATATGTTATAGCCCACTAGTAGCGAAAACGCGCCAGGTTTTTGGCGGCAAAAAAGGATTAAAGTCTTTCTTTAACTAGCTAAAGTTGTTTTGTCTCAATATTTTTGACCAACCAGTTGGATTTTACTAAAACAATTATTCCTCTCGCCCTCATGGCCTCTCGGTCAATAACCCATTCGGCCTTCGGCCTCATGGGCTCTTGACTCAGAGCCCATTCGGGCCCGAGGAATAATTGTTAAAAAACCACGTTTTTCAGTCAAAGCTGCACAAGAGTCGAACATCCACTAACGGCTACCTCTCCACAAAGCCCACCCTTCTACAACCACCACTATTTTTGTCCCGGCGGACAGTCCATACATTTTTAAAGAAAACTCCAAAGCTCAGAGCAAAAACTAAGGAAACGAAACGAATGTTTGGTCCAACTCACTCGGACTTCATCAGTTTTGTATTCGTTTCGTTCCGTTTTCTTAATTTTTGCTCTGAGTTTTGGAATTGTCTATACTAAATGTCTTCGCCAGAGCAGGTGAAAAAACTTTTTGCTAAGTCTACGCATTGACTCTTGTTTAAACCTCTCTACAAGGGTCAAGGCAACTAAAGCGTGCACCCAACTGCCATATATATTATCAACTCTTAGAGGTTTCAGAATCCAACTTACCACATTAGGATTATAGGGCGGCTCAATTTTTTTGTCATACAACAACTGCCAGTCGATGTTTCGAAAAAACGGATGCCCCTTGATATCTTCCTGAAAAGGAAGTTTAAGACAGTATTACAGAGTATCTTTGTAAACAGTATATAATAATTTTAGCCTTGAATAGGCTTCCAAGGGGAGAGGGGAGTCGTGTTGTGTAGGGATGGAGGGGCGCGGTAACATTTGCAGGAGCGATTTGTTTTAGTAACGGCAAAAAGTAATAAACTAAATAAGCAAAGGCCAATAAGTACCAAAAATAAGTGGGCGATACAGCAAAACCAATCACATCTGTTTAATGATGTTGCCGGCACCTCGAAGGAATAGCCTCCCACACAAAAGTTCTTTAATAATTAGCCTGCTTGAAATCCCCTATCCCTTCCCTTTCGAACGCCTGCCACGCAGGCTAAAGTTCATTGGGCTTTGTCGCGCGTTCCTCGCCTAGCCACAAAGGAAAGCGTGATGGGCACCTAAGGATGTCTGCGTGAAAGGCAAGCGAACGAACGAAGATATGACAAGTTTGGTTTTAAAAACCCACTGCTCGAACAGGTAGTATAAACACAAAACAGCAGCAGATGCAAGATGCAAATACTACTAGGATATTAAATGACATAATTACGAAAAATAAAAGGCCACTTCCGAGTTCCAAAAACCCTCACTTTCAAAATGAGGCCAAGTGCACAACTTTTCTTGTGAAAATGTGTTTAATTTGCATGAGAATGAAAAAGCATTTCCACATCAAAGGCTGAACACTTAACCTCGTTTTGATACAGAGGCGCGGGGGAACTCGGAATTGGCCTATTGCTGATTAAAACTTACAAAGCCGTTTTCTCCGACTCCGAGTCTCTTTGAGCGGTCTTTTTGAAGAAGCTGTGAAATAGTAGAAAAAAGAAAGAAGAGCATGTTACCCATCGTGGTTTTAAACAGATATACGCTTTGTTTCTAAGCACATTCTCCTAGTCTAAAAAATGATAAAAACAAAACTTACACTTTCAAGAACATTTCTTGCACTAGCTGATATGTTGGTCCGAAGACGAAGAGGTTTGTGGAGGATATTTTCATACATTTCTGCTGTATCCCGACTATAAAAAGGCGGCTAAAACAAAGAAAGTAATACATATAATAATTTAGATGCTTTGCTTAACTTTTTGAACGGTGTACCTGTTTGAGAAATATGAAATAACCCCTCTGGTCCCTTTTAAATAAATGTTGCGGTCCAGTTTGAGTTATATCCTCTCCTTGATCCGACTTTAATTTACCTTTGTTTTACAGTCATTATCTAGAATTACCATAGGAAAAATTGAATTAAGGAAATTTAACCACAACATAAACACTATGCGACTGCATATATAAAAGGTCTCTTTTACCACTAAAACTCCTTCGTATACATGTACCGCGGTTCTAGCTTCAAAGCTTCATTCTAGCTTCAAGTCTTAGGGTACAGATTTGCGGCTTTAGCAATGATACAGCCCTTGCAGTCGCTGTTTCCATCCACAACATCTGTAATTTCCCATGTTTGTACCAGTGAGTAGCTTAGTAGGGACCGTTTTATCCTTTTTGCGCGTTTCTAGTCATTTTTTTATCAGTGTTACTATAAGGAGAAATAAAATGTTGTTCACTTTCTGAGTCAACTTGCGATCAGCAAGGTTGCTTCAGTAACCGAGTCTAAGTGGTGCTTTGATATTTAATCAGTAAGTAGTTTGAAGCAGTGCAAAATCGTTCTTACCAAACCATACATCATTTCGTATAAGACAGCACCCAGACACCACCAATCCACTGTTTTGTCGTATTCTTGTTTCCGAAGAACTTCTGGAGCTAAGTACTGAATACAAAAACACAGAGTTAACCTAAGCATCGAAGACACTGGAAAACATGTTTGACTAGAGAAGATATTTAGTACTCAAATTTTTCTCGTTAAAATCACACAAGTGAATAGCTAGCCGCAAAATCTCGTGTGATGTTCCTTAACGCTAACATAACAATGTTTTGGAGGTGAAAAGAGTGTTTTCACCACGACGTCATCGAACTCTAAAATCAAAATAGCGAGGTCTCCTGAACTTTTATCGACACCTGGTTGACGGTTACCGAGAAATAAATCATTATAGACATTTCTCGCCCCGTAGCGTCTTTCATTTTGAAAATACAGCATCTTGAATTACCGAATTTTCACAGTGTCTGACACTGCAATGGTGTCTTTGGCAAAGATGTCTGGTGAAAAAAAGCTCCCTCCCTATGATTTTCAGTTTAAACATTTCAAACAGTAAAAAATGTGTTTATGAGCATGTACAATAGCTCACAAGCAACAAGAAAGCATTTTTATCGCGAAAGTGAAATCCAGATGTGTTCGCTGATTTGCGGTCGCCATATCAGCCTCCCGTTTTCCATGAAGACGTCCTGAAAACGAGGGTTGCGCCTTTTTTCCTTTATCCCCCCTCCCCTCCCCCACCTTTTCACCACTGCTGAAACCGTTGCTAGGCTATTACTCTTACTGGGGAGCTATGAATGGAGTTCATAGCGCCTCAGTTATCTTAGATTATCGTACCTCTGGTGTGCCGCAGAATGTCGATGTAGTTCCAGAGGGTTCTATTCCTTCTTTACAGAGACCAAAGTCCGTTAAAACTACATGACCCTGTAAAAAATTGACACATGTAGCCTGTGAGCAAGCTCTCCTATTTGGGCAAGCGAAGTGAGCCTCGCGAGAACGCGCGAGAACCTCGCGAAAACGCCCCTGCCCCTCGCGGCTTCGCCGCTCGCTCGCGCATTCTCGCGAGACTCGCTTCACTCGCCCAAATAGGAGAGCTCGCTCGCAGGCTAGTAGAAAATGGATCGTGTTGTCTTCAACGAAGTTATAAACTAGTCTTTCTTCAACTTTTGGTCAGACATTTTTCTGAAGTGGTCTACCTTCACTAGGTTTGTATGATCTTGGCTGCTAGTGTCTAATTACTCTGGAATGAGGACGAAAAGAGAGCTACAAAGCGCGAGGAGAGCAGCCCTCCCCCACCCCCGAAGGAGCCCAAGTAGCTCCTATTCGCGGTAAAACGTTGCACTATCCTGGGTGACAGAGCTGTTTTTCCCTTCTCCTTAATCCAGGCAAAAAAAAAAAGAAGCGCAACGCACCGATAAAAAACCGTTTCGGAAGCTCTCTCAAACCCGAAACCCAGTTCATTTTATCCTGGATATTTTGAGAAACGGACATCTGGAGCCAGGGTAACGTAGCACCTGTTGGCTGTCCAAAATGCGGCTCAATGAACTTATATTAATATCCTTGCACTTTTTCCTGGTTTATGCAAAAACCAGCCAGCAAAATGGATTCAAAATTCAAAAGCGGAAATTCTGTTGTTTAAAAGGGCACGGCAGAGCTAAGGGTGAGTTCGACTGACCTAATATGGAGGGTTATTGCATGCATAAAAAGAAAACACACCACTTACCCTGCCATCTAGAAGAATATTTTCTGGTTTCAAATCTCTGTAAGAAGACAAAAAGAAGTTTCAAATTAAAGAGGAAAATAGAAAAGAAGTAACCAAATAATTACACAAAAAAACTTCCCTCACCTGTAAATTATTTGAAGAGAATGAAGGTACCCAATTGCTGATGCTATTTCTGCCGCATAGAATCTCGCCCTAGAAAAAAAATGGATAAATAAAATAAATAACAAAGTAAAAATAGACACATAGCATTCAATTCTACCATGAAAGATTACTAGATAATAGGTTAGAAAATACGAACGAGGTGATTGGTGAGATAGACTAATGCACCTGATTATGAAAAAGTTATAATAATTATGATACGCACTGTCTGTCACATGGGCATGCTTTATTTAATAAGGGAATGGTAGCCTGCAGAACAAACGCTGAGTATTCGCGTTTATCAGGCGAGCACAAAGCCGGCGGCGCGGAGCGCGAGCGCGTCTCGCCCTGCACGCCCGCTTCGTGCTTGCCTGAAAAAGGCAAAACAACAGCGCCTGTTTTGCAGGCGTTGTTTTTTCCCTGCCTTCCCCCATGACGCTTGCCTTCGCTCGCCTAAAAAACGCGAAAAAAAAAAGACGCGTGTTCTGCGGGCTAAGAGAATTGTAACTGTCACTGAGTGCACTCTTCAGTTTTTTAAGAAGAAAAGAAAAGAAAAACACGAGAAAGGTGTTCAGACTTCTCGAACCTTTTTGAAAGTTTCAAGTTCATACATAACTCCATGCCGAGTACAAAAGAAGTTGAACGTTTCCTTTGTGAAAACTAAGCCCTCGTAGCAGGGATTATAGACTTTCAAAAAAGTCCTTCGTCGGATTTCATATGGCGCGGGACGAAGACTTCGTCGATCGCGGTCGGGCGCTTCGCAGCCAAAAAAGGCTCGCTCCGCTCGCCAAGAGGTCGACTTGTAGCAAGTCTACAGGGATTAGTGACCGGGGTAAAGGGAAGAAGAAAATCGGCGCGCTTTAGAACTTGACAATGCCAAGAGCAAGCTACCGTTCTCTTGATGTAAAAGGAAAGGCGTTGATAGACCTTGATACACATGCAAATTTGAAAAAATCCAAAACCAGCATTAATAGCTTTTTTTTAGAGCACTGGCCACCTGAATAAGATATATTCCACTGACCTTGCTTCAGGAAAGTATCTCTCTTTTTGTAAATGAAAGAACAACTAACAAAAAAAGTAGAAATCAAAAATGATCAGAATGGTGGCTGTGAGTCGAAAGACACTAATCATGTAATGATGGTTATTATTGAAAAGATGGCTGTACAGAAGAATTCGTCTTTGCATCAATATGAACTTGTGTTCAGATCTCAATCAAACTTGGAGCAGCATACCTTGCCAGAAATTCTTCCTCTGATAATTGAATGGACAATATTTATATCAAGTTATAAAAAACAATTTAATAACCAACATCCTTTACCTCTCCGCCATTTACATAATCCAAGACAAAGTAGAGTTTGTCCCTGGTTTGAAATGAATAATGTAATCCCTAAAAATTAAAAAATGCTAATTAAGAAAGTTAAATTTACTTTAATTACTTTAGCAGGTAAAACACAAAGGCTAGTGGGTATGGGCAGGACACATAGCAGTGTTGAAATCATCTTCATTTAAAACAGTGACTGTCTGGTAAGACAACTTAAAAAATGAACTCACTGATCCTTCTGCAAATATTGTTTTTAACAAATCTGCCCCAAAATTTCAAACTAAAAGCACCATGGATGACAACAAAAATGAACTTCTTGAATAATGATGAGTTGAAAATAAACAAGTCTTACCACTAGAAAAGGGTGCTTGACATTCATCAACAACACATTTCTTTCAGCCATAATATGCTTTGCCTGCAGGAAACATGGAGAGAATAGAAGACTAAATAATAATAAAATAATGAGCCACAACACCTTGTAAGTCTCAAAACAGAAATTGATCAAATTACTTGTTATTTGACACATATTTGCTAAAAAAGTACATAAACACAATGACATTGATCCATAAGGGAAAAAAATTCTTGTTACATCTACATGTAATGTTTAGGAGTGAAAGGACTGTAATGAAACAAAAAAATCTTAAATATCACAAGTCTATAAAAAATATCTAAACATCATAGAAACAGAATAATATTTTCCTATCAAATTCTGCACACCAAAAACAAATCTACAAAATAAACAATAACGGTTTGAAATAATAATTGGTAAGTTATTAGCAACTGCATAAAAAATATCTAAACATCATAGAAACAGAATAATATTTTCCTATCAAATTCTGCACACCAAAAACAAATTTACAAAATAAACAATAATGGTTTGAAATAATAACTGGTAAGTTTGTTAATTCTTTTCATTTTGTTATGACCATAAATTACAGACCTCATTTCGTTTTCTTATTGCTGCTTTATTGAGAACCTTGATGGCATAGAACTGGTCTTCCTGTTTGTTCTTTGCAAGGAAGACCTAAAAAAATACCAAAACAGGTGCAAAATATTAAGTTAAAGAAAAGACAAATAGACCTTGCAACACTAAACATGTTTTAGGCTCCTACAAAGCTTTTATTTCGGGCATCACACAACACATCTCCTAAAAAAATGGCTGCTCATCGTATTCACACGACATTCCCTTCTTACCATTGTTAGAGTCTCGAGGAGGAGTGATTTGGGAGGACCGAAATAATGGTCAGCAGCCTAAGAGATTTCACTCACCTTAGATCACAACTACTCAAGGATTTCAATTTTTTTAATTCGGCATAATTTGAATTTGAAATTTTAGCGTCATTTTTACTTTCTTCATCAAATGACTGGCTTAACTTTCACTTAATCCTTTACTTAAATCATCCTCTAGCTTTTCAAAACTGCCAGAGAAAAATTATAACAGGGCATCAAACATGCATATGCATGCAGAAAATGCATTTTAGGTGATTCCTGATTAAAAGGCTGCCAAATCATTCACTATACAGCTGTATTCCCACTGTAGTGTGAATTTTAGTGGACAAATTTAAGAACACATCCAAAGATCAAAGCATTTGAACATTTAGAGAAAAATTATTTCAAAAGTTAATCTGGACAGTTTTACCTTGCCAAAACTTCCTTTGCCAATCACTTTAAGGAAGAGGAAATCACTTGGCTTGGCTCTGTGAATGGTAAAATATTAAAAGTACATGTTGACTGAGTTTTGGAAATGACTTCAATAATATTAACCAATCGTAGTATACAGCTCCTCAAGCATTTCCACTTGTGAGCATTTGCTTTCATGTATACAACTGAACAATGATTGCACTTCGCTCTGAATACAATCCTTTAATTCAGCCTGATCCCTTAGATTTTATTTTACAGCTGAGAATATCATTCCCTATACTAGGGAGTTGAAAACTCTGGAGATTTGAAATCTGGAGACTGTTTCTTTGGTAGTACTTCCACTCAATATCAACTGACCCTACCATAATACCCACAAATTGGCCCCCCAACCCCAGTCATCAAGTCATAATTTGGGTGTGGCTCAGACCAGAATATCAACCAGTGGCTTCCATAGTTACACCCATAATGATGATATAACAATATAATTTTATCAGTGATGAAATGCATAATTGAAAATCATACTTTGATTTATTGTTTTTTCAACCCTTTCACTCCCAAAGAATAGGTCAAAATTAAAAATAACCTCCAACTTTCATATTTTTGTAAAAATAATGCTAGTATATAATCAAATAAGTGAAGTTAAGTTGCCCAAGAGGTTTCATTTGAATGGGTTAACAAAGTCAAAAGTGAGAGATACCTAACAAGACTACATTATTCATTCTGGAAGTGAAGGAGTTAAAATTAATGTTTGGGAAATTTGGGCTAAATCAAAAACTAATTAAAAGCAAACAAATGATCAAAAGTCTATTATTTTTCCTGCAAGACTTGCATGGTGACCCATGGGGTAAACAAGGAGATTTGTCCCATATCAGAAAGATTCCTGGATAAGCTGGGAGACATGACATTAATATTTGATAGAGGTATGTTGTAATAAACTACCAAGAGTTCATTGTAAATGGAACTGACCAGTACCATAATACCAAGTATTATTCTGTTGCCCTTTACTCACTTTTGATTATACGAATCTCCTAGATCAATTCTGTTCAAATCCTTAGCCTAACAATAGAATAGAAAAAAAAGTTTTATATCACAATATATTATATGGATTTTCTTGAATTTGAGTGCTTTAGTTATGGAAGAGATCACATTGTGTTTTATGGACAATGTTTCAAACAGTTTTAGAAAAATGGGTATCAATTTGGATGCTCCAAGCCAGAGGGTAAATCTACCCATGCTGACAAATATCTAGTGCTATATGTAAACGTTCATTTTCCAATCCCTTCAAAATGGCTAACAAACACAAAATAGGTTATCACATTTTAAAACAGTGAAACCTTTAATATTAAGCAGACTGACAGACACTCTTAATTCAGCAGACATGAACATCAACAAGTCCTGAAACTCATTCTTCCAGTAGGTTCTATAAAATGAACCCATGTTGGTGAGTGGGACATTGAGGGCAAGAGGTCCCATGGACACAACAGGGCTGACAACAAGATTTCAATTTGCTGGGTATATGCAATAATAAGTAAGTGGAGAATGGAACAACTAAGAAGTATTGCTCGTTCTGTTATTTTTCAAATTGGTTTTAGGACTATGAAAGTAAGTGTGGGTCATGCTTACAGTTCTATTGAAATCTTTGGCCTCCAGCCCTTAACGAGAGCCCTGCATAGATGTCCACTCACTTTAGGTTTCACTCTACAACCTTGAAAGTCTTCTCATAGCCCCAAAGTTGCTTTAGAAGAAATGAGCTACTTTATTACCACTGTATCTTTGGTCTGTTGTTGTTGTTTTTGTCTGTAAGTTATTGATTTCTAGTTTGATAGTATAAATAAATCATCTTCTTGTTTAAAAAGTATACGACAAGAAGATAAGGTATGATGGGAACTTCAGTGAACATCCTCGAAGGGAGGTGTCTTTTATCTACATATTTTCCAGAATAACAATAAATTGAAAATACCAGTGAAT
Source organism: Porites lobata (assembly GCA_942486035.1). NCBI lineage: Eukaryota > Metazoa > Cnidaria > Anthozoa > Scleractinia > Poritidae > Porites > Porites lobata. The sequence goes on from CALNXK010000116.1 coordinate 801,883, forward strand.
CAGTCTCATCAGCTCCAAACTGCTCTGTGTCACCATTAATGTGAGCATTCTTTGGATTATCCAGTGACAAAAACAGACGCACATCAGGACTAAAGAGAGAATACCAAACATCAGTGAGATTTTAAACGTTTATGGTAGCTGCATGATGTATTATAAGTGAATCTCTGTTAAATCGCTAATACTGTGTTATTCAATTAAACACCACGGCATACATTAAATTTTTTGTGATTCAAGTGCGATGTTTATTTCAGGCCGGCGTTTATTTAAAATCCAATTTGTTTCTTTCAAACAATAGTATGGTAACTGAAAATTTGAATTTTTAAAAACAGAAACATGCTTTAGTGCTTGTCTGAAAAATCATTTTCTATATCGTTCTAAATTTCACAATTTAGGTGTAATACTACTGCAGTACATAAAGTGAATAAAGTGAATTATATTCCTTTGAGCTTTTAATGTATTGATCTTAATTGTCACATTGTTACAAATTATCAAGGAAAATAACTTTTTTAAGGCTTGCTCAAACTTGATTATGACTGCATCTGCTTTTTGAGTCTATTATTGGAATAAACTCCACATCATCGTTTATTCGAGGGTGGCGTTTATTCAAGGGTGGCATTTAATCAAATAAATGTGGTACTCACTGTTCAATTGCATCAGGGTGGCTGATAATCTTGCTTGTAAACTCATTTAGTCCTTCTCGCCTCATCTTTATAAATTCTGATGAAACAATTGGATGAACATGTTAAACTTACAAATAATATCATTACTATCACTGCCCTAAATTTTTATATTGCCAGGAAGGATTATTTTAAAACCACATCTTGATAAAATGACTATAGATGGGCTGTACAAAATATTTTGAAATTCTTCTATAATTTTTTGTACAGTGCCTAGAGTTTTCAAGACAACAGGATAACAAGCTGGTTGTTACTGTGTACTATTTCCAAGCCTCTGTTAGGGTGCCTGCAGACATCAATTCTTTCACACTCTCACATTTTCCATCAAATCATTGGTTTTTCAGGTGAAATCCTCACATATCATATTGTGCAGCACAATCTTTGGAAGGTTTCCTTGCCACCCCATTGTGAAACTTGGAAATGCACCAACTTCCACAAATAGCAATGCGATCATTGCTTTAAGCTCTTAGATTGTCCCTTCATCAATGGTGATTGTCGACTTCCATTTTGTCAGAAACACCCATACAGAGGCTTATTTCTGCATTTGTCTCATTTCCTCTCCAAAATATTTCATTTTATGAGGCTTTAATAGGAAATACATACCAGGATCAAAGTTGTTTCCAAGTCGACGTTTTCCTGGTAACTTGATGTTCATGTCAGGATATACCTTCTTCATCTGAAAATAATAAAAAGATTTTTTAGTGTTAAGTCAAGCTCCAATGAATCTAGCCTGAAAAAACAGCCAACATTTTGCGACGCCGCCCCTGGTTTCCACGTGAAATGACGTCTGGACAACAAGCGCAGAAATTCCATACTGATGATGTGTCACTACCCAGATCGCACTTTGCCTTTTTCTTTCTTTTTTTTCCAAAATTAACCCTTGAAGCACCAGTACCCACATGCAAATTCTCCATATTTGCTTGAAGGATTAAAGTATTTCGTACTTGGTGATTATTTTATTAATTTTCCTAACCTTTCCTTTTTAAGGTGTATGGAAAATGTTAGGAGAAAATTGATGTAGGTCACTAGTAATCCATGGGCAGGTTTCAAAGAAGGTTCATAGACCTCCTGTGTAGGTTATGCCCTAGCTCGTTAGTCCAGGACTAATCAAGATGAATTTGATGATATATGATATTTGATGATGATGATGATGAGACTGACCTCTAGAATACCTACATTGCAAAGAATCCCTTTACACAAGAAAAGCCTTGTATATAAATTCTGTAACAAAAATTTTTAGAAAATGTAATGCACCCAACCTGCAAGGAAATTGGTTCAAGTGTAATCCACCTACCTTTTCATACAAATTATAGAATTCATTGTATCTTCGAAAAATGAAGTAACTTCTGCCATCTGGGAGGTTGACAAGAACTTTGTAAACCTTCGTAATAAGAGATACAGTAATTCAGTACAAGGGAACCTTGATTTAAAGAACATCTATAAAACAAAGTCCTTGGTACAATGAATGATATTCCTCGCCCCAGTAAAGTAGATAAAAAGGAAAAGAACCTCAATATAATGAAACCTCCTTATACCAAACATATTAATTTTTGTCAGTCCACTGACCCTTTGTTATATCAAGGTTCCACCGTAAGCAAGTAAAATTTTAAATTTGGTTAGAGGCGTGTGGGCACGTATTAAATTTTACGACTGTAATAAACTCTGTTGATAGAGGCCACACAATTTTTTGCCACCAGTGAAAGGCTTCAGAAACGACAGAAATCATCCTGGAGAATTATTGAGCCTCAATATACACCTACCACAAAAGTCCATTTTTCAACATTATTTTATTTCTGTTGTTTACTTTATTTTTTTGCAATATTGAGATAAAAAGCTTGATTCGTAACGAGTAAATTTCAATCGAGTACAATTTATTTACCTCTAAAAAACCTTGTCAACCATATAAAGCAAACGTTTGTGGTTTATACAGGCATAAAATAAGCAAAATACATGCATTTTTGAGATTAACTGTACCGTTTGAATAAACATAGCAAGAACAATTTGAGGCGCGATAAATCCAAGCAGATCGGTGATCGCGAAGTCGATTTCCAGACATGCACCAGTTGTTTTTGAGATACACTTTAATAAGAAATAATTTATTTTCTGCAGAAAACGAGAGTATACGTGAACATATATAGCGAGCTATTGGCAGTATTAAAGAAGACGACCTAAATTAATCCATGAATAGAAAAAACTTGTAAACAGCGGGATTATCTTGTTTTTCGTCCTAATCTGACAACGCTATCACTTCCAACACCAAAGCAAACACAACAAGGAAATACTTCCAACAGAACGGTTATAGCGAAGCTCATAAAGCGAAATTCAATTAGGGGAAAACAATTTGTAGCTTACTTACCGTAAAGCGTTTGGACTTTTCAGAGCTCAAAGTCTCCGAATCTGGCACAGTTACACCAATCTGTTGGGACATATTTCCTCGACAAAGAAATAAATATAAAATGTGGAAAAGATAATTTTGTCTTATCAGGAATCGGGGCTCGAACGAGCACAACCTTTGCGCAAAGGACCCCGACCTCCAGCGAATATCTCGGGTTTTTTGACGGCAGAAACAAATACTATATCTGCACAAATGACGTGGAAACGATGTAGAAGATGATATCCATGTAGAACTGAATGTCCAGTGATACCATCCACTTTGGGGATACAAAACAGCTTTCGGACAAAGCTTGTAAACAACTTTGTTGAATGCGATAACTTTTTCTTTCGCTCAGCAGAGAGGGAAATGGGACCTAAAGGGTGCAACCTCGTCACCAGTTTCCTTCCGGCTTGGGCGGTGTTTGGAGCGCTCATAAATAAATCATGATATTTATTGTGTTAAATCCGCTTAATTGTAGATATTCTTTTCACAAAAATGGAAACAAAAATCTTACAAAGTTAAAAAGGCTTTAACTCAAGTATCTAAAATTCATTCAAATTTTACTTTACTCTATATTTACTTACTGTGAGAATTTTAAACAGCTTCACAAACATGTCCCCAAGGTATTGCATAACTCTGCTAATGTGTTGTTCTTAAACTAACGCGTTTTATTTGGAAACACGGAACGAAAAACAACCTAATGGACAACTAAGGTTGTTTTTGAACGACGGTTACACAAACTGGAGAACACAGTTCAAGCGGCTGGGGAAGTTTGGAGATAGCTATTGTTCCTGTTTACTGTCAAATGCACTGTTAGAGCTCTGATGCCTGTTTTTTCTTGGCCTGCGTGGCAGGCGTTCGAAAGGGAAGGGGAAGGGCGAGAGACCACGCGCGAGGGAGGAGGGAGGAGGTTGAAGCTGAAATTGATGTCTCCAGTTTCTAATTCTAACAATGAATTCCGTACAGAAATCTCATCACGCTTCACTAACGACATACAATGATTACTGAAAGATCGATCAAGTTACTCAGTAGCGTGATGTTGATTTCAACCAATCACATAAAGATATTAAGGCTGTCAGGGCTCTAGCCTGCGAGCAAGCTCTCCTATTTGGGCGAGCGTCTCCTCTCGCGTGCCTCTCGCGCGTGTACTTTTCACGATATCCCCCAAATGGAGAGCTTGCTCGTAGGCTATCAGGGCTTCTGGGCTGTGATTGACTTGTTTTGAAGACTAACCAATCAGGATTTTAACATTCGCCTGGTCGATGTTAAAAACGAGAAAAACAATGGTCTCCTGGCAGGCGTTTCCTTCCCTCCCTCCTCTCGAGGCCTAAAACTCCCTTTCCCATCCCTTTCAAACGCCTGCGACGCAGGCTAGTTTTTTCTTTGCAAGCAGCATATGTCCAACGTGCAAGCACAACAGCGAGAATGAGGGCGCTTGCTACACAAATGATTCTGCGAAATGTTCAAAGCAACTTGGGCGAACCCTGCGTTCTGATTGCTTATCCGAACAGTTCAAACGCCCACTCGAGATTTCCGTCGTTGGCCCCACTGTACGTTCACTTGGCCATACAACAAATTCTTTATTGACCAAGCTTGTTCAACCAAGAAGGCTGGATATTTTCAAACAAAGTCAAAGTTAATCTGATGTAGTATTTTTTAGTGCTAGCAGAGGCCTGTTCTCCCTGGCATTCCCCTTCTGCTAGCAGGGAGCTGTAGCACTGTAGTGAGATGTTAAAAAAAATATCTTTTACTGTCCATGTGTTTTCTTAGTTTCTACAAAAGAGGATAAAGACCCTTTATTCTATCATTTGTTTTATCGTTCTTTGCTACGTTGAATAATGGTAGTTTTTTCATATATCGTTGCTTCAAATTATCATCATCAAGAATGAGCTCATTATCTCTTGCATCATTATATCAAGACAGGGGCATATACCGCGTCTTCCAAATCGTTTTCATGCGGGCGAGTGACTTGATCACTAAATTTGCCTTTGTTACCACACCTCAGCGTGAAAAGAAATGCGCCATAATTTTCAACCACATGAACGTTACCCCCCCCCCCAAGGGGGGGGGGGTACTGCCATATATGGGCTATATAGGTATGTGCCGCTGTGAAGGGTATTGTTTTCAAGCAGTTTACTCTAGGATAGGGTATATAAATCAGAGCGTTTGGGTCTAGAATAGGGTATCATTTTTCAGGAAACTGATCAGTTGGTTGAAGATTTTATCTAGACTAGGGAAACAGCTACTCTAGGATAGGGGGATTTGGGGACTTTACTCTAGTATAGGGTAGCAAAATTCAGCTGAACTAGCTCTGGTATGGGTTAAGGGTTCCAGGGTCCCAGCTGCACATCCCCACCCAGAAATTCCTAAAGTGCCCCCCCGGCAGTTACCCTCCTCGTTGTCATCGCGCAGTATAATTAATTAAGGACTGTAAAGTGGTACCAAGGTATCCTAGGACTAATAATAGTTTAAGGCTACTTTTAACCAAGATTTTTTTTCAAATGTTGTTTTTATTTCTTCGGTTGGTGCATTTTTCTTTTCGTTTTGTTTTTGTTAACATGCTGACGTGATTTCTTCGGTTTTGTGGGCCCCATTTTCGCTGAAAACTCGTCTCGAAAAAATCTCTCCTGCACGAGCGAGACAGGTACGGTGTACATTCGAGTTTGCAGGTAAACTCGCTCCTATAAGTAGATCACGAAAGCAGCGCGATAGATGCTGGCCTCCAACTGGCATGGGCACAAAATCATTTTGTGTGCCCAATCAGAGACGAGTTTTCGAATGCGTCGTGGAAATGGTTTGTTTACAGAAGCATTCTAGAGGCTCTCTCGCCCGTTCTTGACAACTTTCGCCACCGTTTTCCTCAACCGACTGACCGCCACTAAATTCATGTCAAAAAACCAGTAACATCAAATTTTATCTAACTGACGAGTCATTCAGTTTTGACTCATATTAAGTTGATCCTCAACATCCAGTGACGAATACTTCGAAAATGACAGTAATTCCTGGACTCTCAACATCTCCCGTAGTACCTCACTCGCCGAAGGCCTTCGCCGAGGATCAACTGCATTGCACTTTTTCATGATTTCTTGAAGCTCACTTTTTGCAAAACTGCTCCATTTTACGCTACCAAGCAACTTTTCCACGACCCAAGGAATTTTCCAGATGTCAATTTTTTCATCGTATGCTGGTCTCAATTGAAAATTAAGTGGTTCTATCGCAGTTGGCAATCCTTGATTCTCCATTTCCATTCGTGACTGAAGTGAATCATTAGCAGGTCTTTTGTGGCATGCTCCTTCTTTAGTTACTTCTTCTAATCCATCTACGTCATTGACAACCAGGTGAAAGTCGTCTGTTATCAAATATTGATCGAGTAATTTGTCGAGGAATGGTGTATCACACATTACACGAACTCCGATTGGACTGTTGTGTAGGTACGCCAAAACCCTGACATAATCCACACACAGCTGAAATCTTGTTTGTATATTGTTGTAATGAAATAGCCCGGGACGACGCAAGAGCTTGTCTAGGAACCTCAACGTGCCATGCTTGTAGTACATCGTGACCATCTGCAAAAATGAAAAAAAAAAAAAGAAGCAAAGAAAGAAACTAAACCAATGAAGATGACCGAATTCTTTACCTAAAAAAATAGGTTTCCAACTGAATAGAATTCCGGCTAACTACATCTAAATAAATTTGATTCAATAAACTTGTACCTCAATTATTGTTCTAAAACCGTAGTCTTTCGTTAAGGAACAATGCTTTGCAATATACATTGTATATGTCTAAACTCCACTCAAGAGACGATTTTTTACTTGGTGCCAGATCTTTACCCGGCCGCAAACTTGTTGTTCAATGCTGAACAATAACACCTAGCGGATTCGAGAGGTGAGGCAAGAAGACCTTTACTTAACTATATTAGGCTGATTTAGCAACAGGACAGGAACGTCAGTTGACGAAGGGAAAGCACGCGGAAAGGACTAAACACGACTTCCGGTGCTCAATTTGCCGCTCTGCCATTGGTCGTCAACTGACGTTCCCGTTCTGTCGCTAAATCAGCCTATTCTACGTAGCAAGACGCTTCCGACAGAATTTACAACCAAGACGATAATCTTACTTATCTAGACAATATTGTGTTGTAGACAAAAAGAAGTAAAAATTCAGACTACAACCTTTAAAACAACTTGAATGATCAAATGTTAAAATAACGCGCGCGAAATTAACACCTTAGCTGGAAACAGGTTGGTCTAGGGGGAAAACTAAGAGAATGAGAGTTTCGACAGCGGGGCCAAAAGTGTTATCAATCGTACGCGTTTCGAACGATGATGATTGTGATTTATAATTATTAGTTTTACTCGGTATAAATTATTATTACAAATTAAATACTCGGGGAGCATTAGGTACCTGGAACTTCTCTGGACAATTGCCAATGACTCGAGTTGCAAATTCGCCCTGAAGGAGCTTCAAATTAGTCAATCCTTTTAAACAGTTTTCTCTTTTACTTTTCCGGGATGAGCATTTAATTAAAACAACGTCGTATCCATTCCATTCCGCGAGCCAAACGCGTTTAGTTACTCCATGAGTAAATCGCCTCCTGCGATGAACTTGAACTGCTATTTCAGAACAGTTCAACCAAGGAATACACTCTTTCCATCCGGGAAGTCTAAACATCTCTGAAGGACAGGGCATAGGACACTCCGTCAAAGACAAGTTGATCGTTCGTGTGGACATGACCGCATCAAAAAGCGGAACGTTACTTGTGGTAAATTCAGGCATCCAGTTGCTTACAGAATACACGTAGATAATGAATAAGGCCAAAAAGGTTGGATAGTGCCGCGGGATTACTCGACAACGACGCCTTAGTTTGCGTAGCTTGAATCTCAGAAGAAACATGGCCTCCAAAAATCTTTCAGCCTGCAGAAAGAGGATATTCATTTATTATTTTATTTTACTTTTGTTACTCTACAATTTTGTTTAAAACGTTTGGGACACTTAAAATAATTTATCCGTCTTATGGACAATGTTGGTTGTATTTGCGAGCGGAAATTATTGGGCTCTTGCAATTTTTCG
>CALNXK010000116.1:815000-920000 GCA_942486035.1 Porites lobata
ATAATTATGGGCTGTTAGTGAAAACGATTAAAAAATTCCCAAAATCACCTATACAGCCAGCCGGACGCGTTCTCACATTTTTCAAGAACCAAATTTGCAGTCCAAGCTGTCGGAGCCGTTAGGCTTCAACATGATAGAGAACTTATTATGTTTAGGTTTTATTTCATTTTATTTATGGTTTTGTTATGTGTTATCTATAAAAGCGTTTGATATTTATGCACGGCATTTTGAGTACTCCTGCATGCGATGTTTTGTTAGATGTTCGACCACAGGTGGTCCAATTGCAAGCGTAATATGAGAGTTTGTATGGGAAATAAAGAGTTTGAAACTTAGATAAAATAAATGAACTAACAGCGATAAAAGTTATTAATAAAGTGTAAATATTGTTACCTCGAGTCGTTGTGTTTGTTTTTACGACGTTTCAGCGCGATTTGAGTACTTTCACATCATTTGACTTGACAGTGTAATAATAAGAGACAATTAGGTAGGACAGAATCGCTCGATCGACTTTCAGAGCTGCTCAGAATCAGCTCCAAATTTCACGCGAAAAAACAAACACACTGACATTTTACGCCACCGAATCCACAAAGTGATGCCTTAAGATCTCCTTCCTGCAATCTGTTCCGGTAAACCTTGCGTCTGGATCGCATAACTCGATCGAAAAGATCAACTACAGTTCAAAAATGGGCGCCATTCATCCGTGGCTATTAAAAGTGTAACATTTCAACTGTTTTGTCGCTCGTCGGGTGACTGGGCGCTACCGTCAACTAATAACTCACTGGGAGAGGGTGACATTTTTGTTCGTTAAGACAAATCTCTACGCGCCCGCCTCCCAGCAAGGAGGAAAATTTAAAAAACATTCCGAGTTTTCAAACAGCTGATGCAATATTTTTTTTAAATTTCCTCCTTGCTTGGAGGTGGGTGCTTAGAGATTCGTCTTAACGAAGAAATATCACCCTCTCCCAGTGAGTTATTAGTTGACGCTTGCACCCAGTCACCGACAAGTCACCGACGAGCGACAAAACGGATGAAATGTTACACTTTTACTAGCCACAGATAAATGGCGTCGATTTTTGAACTGTAGTTGATCTTTTCGATCGAGTTATGCGATCCAGACGCAAGGTTTACCGGAACGGATTGCAGGAGGGTGATCTTAAGACATCACTTTTGAAATTAGTGGATTCGGTGGCGTAAAATGTAAGTGTGTTTGTTTTTTCGCCAACCTCGTCCCCAGGGATTTTCCCTTAAAATTTGGAGCTGATTCTGAGCAGCTCTGAAGGTCGATCAGCGATTCTGTCCACCTTGTCTCTTATTATTACACTGTCAGGTCAAATGATGTAAAAGTACTCAAATCGCGCTGAAACTCCGTAAAAACAAACACAACGACTCGAGGTAACAATATTTACACTTTATTAATAACTTTTATCGCTTTTAGTTCATTTCTTTCATCTAAGTTTCAAACTCTTTATTCCCGATACAAACTCTCATATTACGCTTGGGCCACCTGTGGTTCGACTGAAAACAACCTGCGCAGCGATTGAAATGAGAAACTGAGACTAGTAACAATCAGTAAAATAAATATAACTCGGTGAAACATGTACTGAGACAACAATTTTCATTCACAAAGATACGTTTTGAGAGTAATGTATCCCTGGAAACCAAGAGTCGGGTAAGCATAAGTTCATAAACTTTAAAAACCTTGTAGATTTAAGCTGTTTTCTCGGTGTTTGCTATACTTCAAGATGAACCACGAGGCAAGAATATCGCTCAGAGCTTTCTTTTTACAGCCAAAATCATAGCTAAATACATTGTACTCTTCGGAACCTTTTTGTGGTCAGAAAATGTTGAGACTTTTTAAAAATCTGTAAGCTTATGTAAAACCTGATTGTAGGTCAGATCATTGTCTTGTGCATAAACTAGGCGCAGAAACTACGATCGACTTTAGGAAACCAGAAAAAAAAACCACATCAAATACAATAATAACTCAGGCTTACCAGTTAAGATGCTCCTGAAGGCCATCAGAATCGCTTGAGACTTTTTTGAACCCTCTTTATAACACGCATTAAGCAGAGGGAAGTGAGTAAAACTGATCCATCCGAAATCGGATTTCCGATGACTTTGACAACCGGCGCATTTCTCAACCAAAAAACCAATAAACAAACCAGCCATGAATAACTTAAGAATCTTGTTAGCAGCTGTATTTCATTTTGTACATCCAGTGGAAAAAGAAAACATAACCAGGTTACACAAAACTCTGTCAGTTTCAGCAATCAGAAAAAGTTTCAAGATGTTCCATAAATTTTTCACGCATGAACTCACCTTTCAAATTTTGACCAATCAGAGCATAAAAATTGGACATAGAGCGTGACCAACGCGTGACCATGGTGAGAAAGGTCAAAAGCAACTTCCCTGTCTGCCTGCCTGTCTGTAAAAGCTAGCTTATTTCTCGCGTCCAAGGTCAGTTTGAAATTAAAAGTATAACAGTGCGGCTCATAAACACAACTTCCTATTTCCCATGCATTGAAAAAATTGAACTTGAGCCTTTCATCTGAGCCCGCGAGATGGTCATGTGTTTACTGCCAGCGGATGTCTGATTTTGACAGCTGTTAATTCATCCTCATAAGATCTAATGTGACATTTGACATCAGCTTACATGAAGCGTGTGTACTGGTGGGCGTACGCTACGTCATAACCAAATTCTCTGGGATGGATAGTTTACCAAATTTTCTTACACATGGCGTTCCGCTGGCGCGCGCTTCGCGCGCGCGACAGCTCCGCTAATATTTTGGTAACCCACCCAGAATGGTCAGAATGCATGAATATTATTATGACAATTTATTCCACCACTTTAGTGTCAGTTGTCGTCTTCTTGGAGAATACTCATCGACCTTGTCCTTTCTATTTTTATTCACAGTTTGACGGGGAATGCTATGAAGATGTTGCAGTTAAAAGAGTATCTTATGGGTCTTTCTCAACTCAGATGAACATTTTGAATTGAGATTATAGAAAGCTGGTAAATATGCAAACAATTCTCAGAGCCCTTGGGCTCCTGTCAGAGTATTAAACTTCGAAATAACTTCACGATGTGATCTGAAGTTGATAGTGGAATTTAAGGTAGTTTGACGGGCGGGGAACGCTATGAACATGCTACCTTTAAATGAATATTTTGGTGGTCTCTCAACTCAAATCAAGAAATGCCTTTAAGTGACTTCCCTCTCCTCAACACTCCCCCCCCCCAAAAAAACCCTTTTACGCAGTGAAACGTACCTCAGGGACACCAGATCATGGGTTACTTCCACTCGATTTTTTTTTAAATGTTCAGCCATTCCGCAACGGCCATTTATAACGTATTTATGAGCGAGCGATCTACAAACTGATGTTTTGCTCAGTATACCTGCTATACGTTGTTTTCTGGTCACTGTTATTTCTTAACATTTCGTTTATGTTGTTTTGGTATATTTCAGGGGAAATATTATGAGAGTTCTTTAAAACTAAAAATGTTTCAATCATCAAATTACACCCTTGAGGTACCTGTCCATAACGGTCACCTCTGGCTCTTTCTACAAGGCCACTTACCCGACTCGCCCAAGGGTGGCCGAATTAAAATCCCCCAAAATACACTCTGTTTGCCCCCCTCCCCCCCCCCCCAGATGCTCCTGGGACATCTTCGGGGGGCATATTACAAAGAGAAATTGAAAACAACTACTTACCCAGAGTGTATTATGGGGATTCGAAAATAGTCAATAACCGGGTAACTATGGAAAAAATATCGGAGAACGAGGCTAGCCGAGCGGGGTACTGGGGAGTAGGCCTGTCCCGATTGTGTTCTTAAAATGCAGAAAAATTGCTCACTGGGATGCCAAAAAGTTTTCAAAAAATGCCAAAATCCCAATAAGTTGCTACATAAATTTCAATAGTTGCCACCTCAATTTCTTGATATTTAAAAATAAAAGCAGGAGCCCATCCTGATACGAAAAAAGTTAATTAAAAGCTTTCTCTCTCTTTCTTCACAGTAATTGTGCTAACATCGGTAAAGAAAAATAGCTTGAAACACAGCTTTAAAGTTGCTCGCAAATAATACTGTTTAGTCTAACCACAGGTAGTCCAGCTCACAATAAGAGCCCTGAACAGCATTTTCCTACTTAGCTAATTAATTATTCTTTTTTCTATGATTAAAGCGAAATGTGCGTTGAATTTCCTTTTTAACTTACCTTAAGCCTTTTCTTGTGTTTATTTATGTGTTGACTGCGTTGCAAGCCTCTTAAGCACGTTTAAATGCCGTTTTAAGCCTGTGAAACGTTGCCAAGTTAAAGGTAATGGGTTCAAAAGGTTGATGAACATTCGAGAAATTCACATAAATTGAGGTTTTCCCATGAAATCGTTAACTTCTTCCTGTTTGATATAATCTCTAAACCTATATTTTATGCTCAAAAATTGCTCAGAAAAGTTAAAGTTGCTCCAAGCGCCAAAAGTTGCCATCACAATCGAGACAGGCCTACTGGGAAGGGGAAAGACTACCACCCCTACTCCTCCTCTGTCCCCCGTCCGTTTCGCCTCTTTTTCTATCTCTTAATACAGTCGACTCCCGATGACCCGAACTCGGAAAAGTTCGAGTTACCGAGAGTTCGAAGCAAATAACCGGAAATAAGGAAATATGCAAATGGGTTAGCCTGCGAAAACATCCGTTTCTCCTCGCTCTTCGTCGCTGGGGACGTTTCGCGCGTAGGAAACGTCCCCAGCGGCAAAGAGCGAGGAGAAACGGATGTTGTCGCAGGCTACAAATGGGTGGGGAGGGAATGCAAGTATCACGCACACTTCACTTCAAGAACAGCAAGAAATAAAGACTGATATTTTGAAAAAGGAATTGAGCAACATACAGGGATGGACACTGAATTTGAATTGGAATGACAAAAAAAAATAATAATAAAGACAAAGAATTGGCACGGTTCATTGTTGGTTTTGAAATAAATTCAACTTGGCACGCACTAAAAACATGGTTCGAATTTTCGAGGGTAAAATGGTATAGAAATGATCTGAAGGGAAACAAGAATTACTTCGAGCCTTTCATGTGAGCCCGCGAGATGGTCATGTGATTACTGCCAGCGGATGTCTGATTTTGACAGCTGTTAATTCATCCTCATAAGATCTCATGTGACATTTGACATCAGCTTACATGAAGCGTGAGTACTGGTGGGCGTACGCTACGTCATAACCAAATTCTCTGGGATGGATAGTTTACCAAATTTTCATACACATGGTGTTCCGCTGGCACGCGCTTCGCGGTGGGAGGTTCGAGTAAACTTACAGTAAATGTATGACGGAAATCTCGTTGCCGTCGCCGTTAATGACAAGACCGTGTGCTCAGATAATCCGTTAGGCTTTATTTTGACCCTTAAATTAGAACCTATTTTCCCGAATATTATATGATATTAAAATCATCACCATTTACAACTACATTAACACTTGTTAGTCATCCAGTTCAAAAATCAAATTATTCGTCAACCCAAAGGAATCGCCGGCACTCGCCGATAAGGTCGCCGGTTTAGCATTTTCGCAATCATGAACATTATTTTCAGATACTTCTTCACTTTCTCCTTTATCTTTCACGACCTCTGGCGCGGCGGGATCAACACCACCCCCGCAGGAATGGTCCCCAAACCCGCCCCATCCGTTCCCTTCATTAACGGGCGACGAGCCGTTGCTTAGTTCAGATCCACTTCCTTCGCTTTCAAGTGAATTTTTTCTCGCCTCAGCTTCCAGTCTTGCTTCTAGCTTCCTTTTCTTTTTGTCCTTTTTGTTGCTGAAGACACGAACGTTGGGATTGAGATTAAACCGTACGTTTTTTTTGCTCGGGGATTCCGGGATTCCGTTTACTTCATTGTCGTCCCCCAGGGATTCATCGGTGGACGTGCTTGAAGTCCGCCTGAGAATGGAGCGCCTAGTTCTCACAGCATTACTTATCACATCAATTGGTACGAAATTATCATGTTTTTCTTCCAAACCCTCACCGCCGTCTTTAATCTCGAGATCGGAGCCCTTACAACCTTGCTTTTCTTCGTACATTTTCCTGCTAGCTTCCTTCAACTCCGTGCTACCAAACTCAACCTTGTCTTTTTGCTGATCGTCCGTTAATTCTGTGTTTACTTCCTCACAAGAACTGATGTTTTCTCCCATATGACACGTATCTGCAGATTCCTCGTTATTTTCAAACGATTTCCTGTCAGTAGATTCTTTTAAATTGGTTTCAACCTCAAGCTCGAGGCATTCGTCCGTAAGAGATGAAACCTTCACGCTCGCTTCCCCTTCTGGAGCCAACTGAAAGGATAATAAAGAGAGTTAAATAGCGATGTGATTTGCCAGACGTATCTACAAAACGTAAACGAACGGTCCAAAGCTCTTCTTTACAAACCCACGTGTGTAAATACAAGTGATTCATCATATTTGCTTATAACAGGTGCAAAACTTGGCACCTGTTTTACTATAGGAACTAGACGTCAGTTAAACTACGTACAACACCAGGTGGGAAGAAGTGCTAGCATAATATACGAATCCCTGAAATGCAAGCGGAGCAATACACCCTTTACTGCTACTTTCGATAACGAGCAGTAAGCGATGACCCAACGACACTGCACGAAAGTTTAAAGGTGATACGTCCAAACAAAGTTAACAATGGAAACTAGGCCCACAACAAAAGAGCTGCGAAATGCAGGACTCCAATGAAATTAGAGGTTTTAAGGAGGTGCGCGAGGTTAGTGCATCAAACATCATCATACATACCCACGGATCCTGATCGGCGATTTCTCTGATCATTAAATCAACAGTCTCGTCGGTTATGAAGAACTTGACCTTTTTGGAAAAGAAATACGACGACATTAAGTCTTCGTCTGGCTCTAAGGCCAACATTGGGTTATTTAAGTGCCGGTAGGAAATAAATTTTCTTCCATTATTGTTCGGCCTGCCCTTTATCTGGAAAATAATTCCGTGATCGTTTCACGTTTCATCCCTTTTTAAATGGCTCAACACCTTTGAGCCTTTTTCTCAGATAACCAGAAAAAACTCTTGACAAGGCCAAAGAGTAGTTTTTGTTTAAACCTCAGTGGAATTGATAAATTAAAAAAAAAAGCGAAAAGGAAATGAATTCTGGGGTAGTTACAGTTTTCATACAAAAGCCACCCAGGTGAAAATTTTGTGCATAAAAATAGAACTATAAAAATAGACGGGGTGGGAGTACAACACGCTACAATATATATCCAAATCTACTGAACAGACTTAAGTGGAAAAATTCGATCACCTCAAATCACTGTCCCTATTTTCTGAAACTTCCCAAACCGAATGGCACGAAGCACTTGGTTCTTCAACCGGAATTACCGGTTTTAATTTCCGGTTTTCCCATATAAATGGTAAACACCCCTGGTAGTTGTAGTCAAATAACGTCACTACAAAGATTGTCCATTCTTTTAGTTCAGGACGCTTAGAGAGCCGCAGGTTTATCAGTTCTTGAAACTATCAAGTGCCATGCATTCTCTCTAAATACCGTTAATTTGTTTCTGTTGTTTTTTTTTTACAATTTTTTTGGATAAATAATTTGTTAACGGCGTCCGTCCACACGCGAACAATCGTTATTAGACATTTTCCTAAAGAGGATCTCCAGGGTGGACAAGCTTGTAACGGATAACAATTGTTCTCGTTTGAACAGCGGTAAACACTTCAGAGTGTATGCGTTTAATTCAGCTCCACACTGTAACCCAAGAGTCACACTTGTCATCACAGAGGCTTTTCCACTCAAATAAAAACGTTGCTTTAGTTTATTTTTCCATTTTGTTCTTTTCCAAAACGATTTGAACATGTGCTAAAACACCAACTTCCATAGCATATGCAAAGGAAAAGAAGGTAAAAACAACAACAACAACAACAACAAAAACAAACTAAAATGTAACAAAGCTTACTTCTAGATTTTCTTCGCTGAAACCAGCATGGAAACTGTCCCAAAGTCCTTTGCAGGCCTCCAGTTTATGCAGTGTCAGAACAATGTTCTCCTCGCTGACGTCGATATTACAGAGCTCCGTGTCGAGGTTATGGTCATCCGGGAACTGAAGATAAAGGGCGTAATCCGGCGAAGGTAACTCTCCCGGATGTGGAGTACCTGATGGAAAACTGATGTACGCCTAACAGGTAAAAGAAGGAATGTATAATCAGTGAAGGGGTTGACCCTTCCATGGTTTTTTCAAGTTTTATTTGATAAAGACCAGTGAGCCACTATTCATCAGAGCGCGATTTAGAATTAGTAAACCTACCATGTTCCAAGGTGATACGTTCAAAGCGAGCGAAGACATTGCTGGCGTTGTATCCTGGGGGCCACAAACTTGCCCCCTCCCACCCCCCACCCAATCACACTTCTGTAATCTTCCGCGACTTTGTGCAGCCATTTTTTTGTTAGCCATATTAAACTCTGCAAGCAGAATACTGCAATGCTGATCGTACTACGTGAAAATTAACTCTGCAAGACATCAACACGACACCGAAAGAACTCAAAACAGAGCGGGATTGTAGCCATAGACAGCTGTTTAGTCCTTTTTGGGGCTCGTCAGTATGGCGTAACAACCAGAGAAAGCTCTGATGAAAAATATCCGCGCACTCTGATTGATGAGTTCTTTCGGTGTCGTGTTGATGTCTTGTAGAGTTAATTTTCACGTAGTACGATCACCATTGCAGTATTCTGCTTGCAGAATTTAATATGTCTACATTATTATTTTTGCTGATCAGGTCTTTATAGATCCTACGTTCCTCGGCATATTCGTTTGCGGTCCTTTGCAGTCCTTTATGGTTAATGTTTGTATTTTTTTGTTAGTTTTCAACATATCACTTTCAAACATTTCAGGGCTGACAGAATGAAGGCTTTTTTCCAGCCGTGCTAGTGCTGCTATGTACTTTCATGAGATTTGCCTCCAGTGACTTCTCTTACCTTGTTTTTGTTGAAACCCAAGGAGATCGAATCAAGGGCGACATTTGCTACGTAAATAATAAATGTGATGAGGTCAGCATCCTGGTGATACTTGTAAGGCGGGCAGGTGAAGAAACATGGCGAAGGAAACTCTGTAGAGAGAAAGCGCCAGTGAGAAAACACTGCTGTTCGTGTTTTAAACATTTACTTACAACACTACTGCACCAAATATCAAAGGGGCAGTGTCACGGCTAGTCTGCTACACGGCCTTTTTTGGTGTCGTCACCCAACGCTCCTTGTGGGGAGGCTGGCTGGCTGGTTCATTTTGTTCCTTATTCGCTTGGAAAAATGGGAAATTACTTGTGAAGGACAAAATCATAGTCTGGTTCACAGCCGTTCTTTATGCCCTCGCGCAACGCTAATATTGTGGGGAGGAGCATTGCGTGATGACAAAAAACCGTGACGACTGTGTAGCAGACGAACAAAATCACAGCTTTGTGTCAAACAAATGTGTCTCCCAAGAATTATATCACACAATTAAAACAACTGTACAAAAATGAGCTTTCAAGAACTGTTAGGATAACAAGTTCAAAGATCACACCTGATTGCAAATCAATATTTCCTAGTTTGTCCATCCGCGCTTCCTTTTGAATTTGGTGTGTCGTTTTGAGTGGTTATTTTTACGGTTCACTCAATTTGGTGGCAGTACCCACTGTTTGATAAATTTTGTGACACAGCTCCTTTAATTTATAGAGACAAATTACGACTGTCGGTCATTTTTCCCCTCGTTTTCTTTATCCCACTAGAAAGTTCACACTATACCTGAACATGAGTTGGACAGCTTGACTCTGATATTCGAGTTATCTGTCACCTTCCTTGTATCCTTTGGTTGCAGTTGGCTGTTCTCTTCACTACGAGGGACGTCGAAAGTGTTCTTACCCTCCATTGTAACGCCATCTTTTTTTACTAATTCATCGGATGATGGAGAAGAAGACTCTGCTACACTTTGTGAATTCAATATTTCTTCGCTTTCGTGTTCACCTTGCTGTGTGTCACTCAGCTTTTCTGAGTCGATTTCTTCATCCTGTGTTTGTAACAGACGAATGCTTTTACTTCACGCAAGGCTCTAATAAAATTTTATCCGATAAACGCACAAACTGGACGCGTGTTTCACTCCTTAAAACCCATCCCCTCGTACGCGATTAGCTCCAAAAAAGGCAATTGTCTGAATCGATACCTCACAATTTATTTTCTCTCCGCTTTCACGAGCATTCCTACCTCCAAATATCAGAGAGCTTAAGCAAAGGCGTTTTTGAGCGACGCACGTCAACAGGGAGTGGACTTTTTACATTCTTTGGCAGTGGTTTTGCCCAAATTTTCGGGCAAATCCTCGTTACAGCTGTCGTTATAATGGTGAAGAAACTTAGCAATACAAATTTGGTAGCGTCAAAACATATTAAAAGGAAAAAGGCCTCACTTATGGTTAACGTGCGTCGCACAAAAACGCCTTTGCTTAAGCTCCTTATTATCAAACGAGAACGTGTATAAACATCCCAAGGCGCGACTCTTTTCCTAGCCTGCGTGGCAGGCGTAAAAAAGGGAAGGGGAAGGGGGAATTTGGGCGCGCGAGGGAGAAAGGAAAGGAACCCCTCTTTCCCCTCCTCCCTCGCGCGTGGTCTCGCTCCCTAGTTCTCTTCGGATCCCCTACCCTTTTCGAACGCCTGCCACGCCGGCTACTCTTTTCCGAACAAGATGACAACCTTATTTTGGGGTATCCATTCTAGCCACAGCCTTAAGAAAAGAAAAATTAAAAAGCTTGGGAACATTCATGTCCAACAGCATACTGACTAGATGGTCCACGGGGCAGGTAAAAAGATATAAAAGAGACAGGCATGCTCGTTGGAAAATTAAAATTAAACCCCCAAGGGAGACCAATGTAGGTGTGGCTCAAGCTTAAACTGACCCCTAAAGAAGACCATGCCATCAAAAGAAATACATTTGTTTCGTGCTAGGGATGTCATGTTCTTTTTTTAAAAAAAAACGTTAGGTTTCTGTAATAGCAGTGTCACAGCATTTTTTGTAAATTGCTTTCTGCACACTAAGCGATACCTGAATGGGGAAATGTAGTGACTTCTCGTTCCAAACGCCTTAAGTGAGACCAAAATATGCAATTTACACCCCTAAGTAAGACGACAAGCATCCCCATCACTTTTATATGGGAGTCCCACCCCCTGGAGATGGTCTAACTATTGTCTATTGTAAGTCACCTACCACTGGAGTCTGGACACTGAGAATAGGCGGCGGTAAGACTGGTAATGTCACGATCAATCGTCTTTTGCTCTTGTCAAACTTAGCTGAGCCATTTTCTTCTTCAATTGGATAAGGTAGAGCCAAGTGTGTACAGTCAAGGTAAATGACACTAAGTTTTCACATCAAGTGCTAAGTGGGTAGGGATGAAAAACGAGCTCCCCTAAAAACGCCTGCGTGGGAGACAAGCGCTAAGTGGACCACATGCGTTAGTGACGGTTTTGATTCAGACGATTCGGTTCAATTGGGTTCGGAGAAAACAACAAAAAATCCAAGACATCTTTTTTAAAAAGTTAGTTACTTTCAGGAGAGAGGAAATGTCGTTTCCTGTTCAGTTCGTCTTCCTTTTGACAAAATTTTAGGAGTTGTTGAATGCCAAACCGTCGTTGTTTTGCTCGCACGTCAATAATTGTTCAACTTTTCAACAAAGCAATCACAGGATCACTTTACTGGCCTTTCCATGTCACTAAATCTTAACAGTTGAGTGAATGCATTGCAGGTTGAAATCCTAACATGTGACTATTGAAATGAAATTCCTTCAGCAGTAATTTCACAGGCACTGCTTGATTTATTTTAAGGATTTTACAAAATAAAGGTTGCCAGTCAGTGCTCGTAAAAATCAAACAGGAATCGCAGTAGGACACAACATTTGGTGGTAATATAGTCTTGGAGCAGGGAATATGACAGCGAGATCTTGCCTCATTCCGCCAGAAAGCTTGCCTTCTATTGCTTTGTTACTAAAACCAAAACGGTGACACCAATGTAAAACTTCAAGAGACAAGTTTTTTGTAGCCCAGGTGTGGTAAAGGATATGTCTAAATGGTAGGGCGGCTTCTTACAATCCAACACAAGCTGTTTCTCTAAAATATCCAAGTCTACTGGGGCGGCGGATTCCTAGGAAAGAGATGAAAACGTCAGGGTATTTAGGGGGGAGAAATTCAGCACGTAAGCCAAGCTAACGTCCCCGCTTGTAATTAACCAACTGGTTTGCCTCTGTTTCAGGCGTTCAGATTGTGGTAAACGCGTTAAATTATACGTGGCAAGTACGAGAGTAAAAGGAGGGAGAAAACTAGAGGCGGAGACAGAGGCGAGGGTTTCTCTCGCCGATTTTTTCCGTTGCTCTATTTTTCACCGGCCGTGTTCTTCTTTATGGGCGAATGGAAAAGACAACCTGCCAGTTGAATTTTTGAACCCTGTTATAATGAATTCAATAATTTTGGTAAGTTATATATTTGCTTACACCTGTTAACAACAATCACAAAAAAGTAATAATAAGTGAACGAGCAGTGGAAAGAGCACCTTCTCTTTGTGAATAAAAAGATAACAATGAAATAGGAAGAAGATATAGATCTTTGCCCGTTACCATCAGCATTTCGACAGTAACCTTAACCGCCGCGTTGTTAGTAGGAGAATGCAGCCCCTGTTTGGGGATGGCGCTTAACCCTTTAAACCCTAAGATCAAAATTTGAATTCTCATTTGTTGCCCCTATTCATTTCCTACAAAAGTAGTGGGGAGAAGCTGATAAAATATCAAGCAAATTCATCTTGTGTGATCATGTCCGTAATTCTCACGACCACTCTGTTTTACAAAGCATTGATATTACAAGGAGAAATTTGATGCTGATCACTCTTGGGGCCTAAAGGGTTAATAGTGAGTAGTGCCTTATAATGTGCAGTAGCAAAAAGAGGCCTGAAGAAGTGATTCTTGCTTACCAGCTTAGGCAAGTCAATGTAGATAACAAGTTCTTTAGGTCTTGTATTTGCATTAGAATCCCTGAAAGAAACCATTCATGCAATTAGATTTTACACCACTGAAAACTGTATCCTACCATCACCCTTGCGACTAATTAGAAACTGGTCGCTTTAGAAAAGATTACGAAAATTTCGGTGCCTGATTTGCAGCTCCGCCATTGGTGAAGCCGGGTTTTTTATTTAGCACTGTCGTCACTGCTGTCTATGCTTTAAATCGGCCAAAACCGCGGAATTAGCGGCGTCGTAAAGGCGCAGGCCACGTCTGCTTTATCCTTCCCTAATCAATGAACTGTCGAAATGGACGTAAAAGTGCCCGCTCTTCTGTTCACAAAGAATTGGGGACGCTTTCGCGAAGGTGTGGTCTATCTCTTCTCATGCTATCACTTCACTTAATGCACATATTGTAATGGACCGATGGCGGCAGCCAGAGGCACCATTGTGTGCTGAAGTCCGAGCTTGATGCTCAAGTGTAATGTGAAGAGGGACGCGCGTCCTGTTAATCTTTTGCCCGCGCCTGACTTAACAAATCGATTTGAAAGTCAAAAGTCTTAGGGTTAACTTTAGACGATAAAGTCTTGATTAGAACACCCCTAAAAATTCGCCTCTAGCCTGAGGTATTTTAATCATTAGTTATTTACATTACATGTATACCATAAGGATATGACAAACCAGGAAGTATAACCTTGCATATGTGAAATTCTGGAGGTCGATGTGTCCCCGATGCACAATTTTGTATTCTGGAACACTAGGATCAGATGTTCCCTTTTGTTTCTTCTCGGCATCGATCTTCGTAGCCCTCTTATTTTCCTCTTTACAATCAGCTGCAGGTTCATCACTGTAAGGATAAGGAAATTTCTGCCCACCGATGGTAAAATCAGGAGAATCTGCGGGCGCCTGCACAAAGCAGAGGAGAAATGTTAAAGGTTAAAGTTGGATCACAACTACTGTTATACAATTCTCTGATTTAGCACTTTTTGCACCCTTTTGTGGGTGAAGCTACAGCGTAAATGGCTCAGTGTGAGATCTATTTATTAAAAAGCAATCATTTTGTACACTCAAATTTTGACCTATAGAGCAAGGTATATTTTTCATGGTCGGGGGTAGGGAAGGGGGGGGTACCCTGGACTTCAAGTGACCGGGATGATCGAACGATTTTTTTTGGATTTGAAATTTTCGATTCCGGGATGTTTTTGGGTAGCAATATTGGGCAAATGTATTTTGGGGTTTTTTCGGTATTCAATACAATATGAAGGTTCGTGGTAGTGTCCGTGTATCTCGACCGCGCGTGGTTCTGTGAATAAAATACAACCAACCAAAGTAAATATGTTATATCATTTAATACTTTCTGGAACTTTTTTAGGCTCAGAAATTCGGCATGGGATTTTTGGGGGTTAATTTTTGGTCCAGGGATGGGTTGGTTTTGTTGGACGCCATAGGGATTTTTTGGGGGGTTTGATTTTTGCCCCCATTCGATCATCCCCTTCACTTGAAATCAGAAGTACCCCCCCCCTCCCCCAGGGGTGGGTACATGGTATGCCAACAAAACATCTGTACTAGTCATATAAGACAATAAGTTCTACAAAACAAATTACAGTGTAGAAGAAAAAGTCAGTTGCTCAAATACCTCTGCTGTCTTTGTCCTTATGACTGTAGCCTTCTTGACACCTTTGAATTTCATCTTAGGAAATTTAAGATCTGGAAAATGCATAAGAAAATGAAAAAAAACAAACAAACAAGCAATGTTGATGTTTATGTTCTATTACAGCTTAGTGTAATGCATAACTTAGCAATGTTCAGATTTTTGGTGGTTTCACCCGACCCAGCACATTGTATATCATTTATTCATCATCTGATTTACAAATTTAAGCACTGGGTTAGGACAAAAGAACTTGAAGACCACAACATAAGTTATTCCACAACTTTAATTAATAGTATGAGAATTTACATTTACCAAATGTTGGACAAAATACTTGTTATTTTAACCAAAAAAATGGACTTACTTTTTCTTTCCAGTGTCGCTTTGAACTCTTTCTGTATTCCATCAAGTGCTGTATCAATCATCAACTGCTTAAATCTTTTGTCCTGTCATAACCAAAACAGGAAAAACATCAAAAGATTAAACGTTTAAGATCCCTAGTGATCTGACTCTGGCCTACTAAACAACCCCCTCCCACTGAGGTGCAATTACATCTAGGCATTTTTTTTTGCGGGGTGGGGGGAGCTGTCCCTTACAGGAAGAACATTTAAATTATTTATTTCCTAACCAGTTCATTTTAATGCATGTGTTCTAAGACTAGTACATCTTAAATTTAATATGTCCATACCTGCTGTCCTTTCTGATAGGTATCAGGATGAAACACAGCATCATATACCACACATTTATTCCCCGCTAAATAAAATAAAATAATAAAATCATCAGAGGACAAAGATAGTAAACTATAAGCTCTGTTTTGGTACAGATTACATGAATACATTTGATATTTTTGGTATCATCTATGCAATAGGTACATTTTAAACTCTGCGCTGAAAAGATTAAAATCAAGTTATTATAATTTACAGTAACTGGAATGTTGGCAATTTTGTGAGTGCATGTACCTCTGTCAAAATCATCTCTGGGATGGGAAAGGCTATAGGGGATATTCCACTGCTGGCCACCTCTCCTGAATTTTTGAAGAGATTAAAGAAACAAACATGAGTTTAGATTTTAGCAGTGTCTTCAATCTTCATTGTGTAGTTCAGAAAATATCCATACTAACCCACAGGGGGCACTTTTGCTTTAGACGGTGGCGCGACCAAAGAAACCAATGGTCGCTCAAAGAAGATGCTGTTCTCAATTGGGAAGTTTAGGCATCGATACAAACAGGACCCTTGGATATATATCGCTAAATTATTTAATGTCTCCACTGAGCAGGCAAAGAGGTCTACCCAAGATAAGAGCAGTTTCACTGCACAGGTCGACTGTGTAGTCCCCAACTGGTGCAGGTTTACCATCTGGAGTTTACCATCTGGAGGAGTTTAACTGTACTGTACTGTTTCTCTCCCATAGCATTAGGCCTGGAGAAGAAAATGCTTGCAGGGTATGATTACTCATGATATTTTTTTCAACACCGACTTAAGAGTAGACAAATTTTTTATCTCGGCATGGCCATGTAATATCCCTAAAAAGTGTACGTCAGGTAAACTTCCAAATAAATATGACAAACCAAAATGGAGTTCAAAAGAAAAAGTTATATTAATGTCAGACAACTGAAAATTGCAGTTTAGCTGATCGCTTGTTAGTTGCATATTGTGCTTCTAATGAATACAGTTGCTTACTTTTTCCCATTTTCCTCTTTCTCCATGTACTGCGATGAGGCTTTTCCAATGTGCTGATTAGAGCAAATATTGACAAAAGCTTTCACTCCACTGATGGAATCTGTTGTCTTCACTACATACCCATCCTGGATGAAATGAACCATAAATAAGTGATCTGTACAATCACCATACATTACATGGTTAGGTTACTGTTACAGGTATAAAAAGCACAAGTGTATATTCTTTTTCATTCAGGTACACAATCTCAATTTGTAACAGGAAGGTTGAACTATTGCCTACTGGGATATTCTGAAAAGTTCACAAAGGTGCCATAGAAATAATCATGCTTGCAAACCTAGGAAACATGATCACTATAATCCAGGCTCCAGATGAATCTCAAACTATTAATGTTAAATTCCATGCAAGATGCCTGTAAGCTTTTTTAAGGAGTCAAAGCAATAACTGAACCCCAGGTTGAAGTCTGGTCAAATATTAAAGCAACCTAATTCCCAGGGCTTCTCGCTCTGGATGGTATGAAGAGAGACCTGACCCCAATGGGAATGACACTCCATGTAAAAATAGTAAATATGATTATACAAAAACATTGATTTACAAACCCCTGGCAAAATTAGTATCATCTTTGCAAGCTCAGATAGTTTTAAAAGTATGGACCTGGCTCCACTCAATATATAATAAACCACAGTGACCATAATTCACCATAGACAATTTTTCTGACTGCCTGGCACTTCAGCTCAATATCATGTGTCTTATAGTCCAATGAATAAGAGCCACTTTCAATTCTACACAGGTAGCCACTAAAAGCACCATTTAAGACTGTTGTCAAAATTAATGTTCCTTATATTTTAGCATTAATCACAGCTATAACAAAATTGTCAAATCTGATTGGCTATCAACTGCCCCGATTTCAGCCTTAATTGGACAGTTTAATAGGACAGTACGCATCATGCCTAAGTAATTGGACAGTACGCACCATCACGCGCACGCTTAAATGGCTTTTTTTTTCACTGCTAGCAAAACAAAATTTCGAATTTCTTGTGTTTTGCTTTAAAAAATAGCCTATTATATCACAAATTTTGTTAAAGTTATGATTAATTGGTAACAGAACTTCGTGTCGTCCAATTCGGTCTGTAATCATACGAGTGATTAAACAAATCACAAGTACGCTACGCGGTCGTCCGATTTTGTTAATCACTAGTATGATTACAGACCGAATTGGACTCCACTCAGTCCTGTTACCATTACTTATTGTACAATTGACATTCTACCAATTGGCTGTAAATCATTTCAACTTATCTTCATGAGGTTAATCACCAAAAGGCAAATACATCTACTATCAATTATACCTCAGGATTAACAAATTTGACATCCACTCCTCTCATTTTCTCCATTTGTGTTATTTCTTCCTCATATTTCTGCAAAACATCCATGTAAATATGAGTTACAAACTTGCTTCACTAGCCATATCTGTGTTCACCAAAATGGTGAACACATCAAAACCTATAGCTGTACATATTACAAAATGTCATATGTTAATTTGGGTATAAGTTGAAACAAGCACATGCATGCATAAGGAAAACACTTGTGCATACTTGTAAGCACAAGACTTTGCAAAAAACATAAATATACCACATTATTTTACAGTACTTCATATTGCTCTCTCGGTAAGCCATACCATTTCAGGGTTCGTACAGATTTTTGGATCCAAAATTTACGACTTTTTCCAGACTTTTCTCCAATACAATTATTTCTTTTTCCAGGTTAAAGGCTATCAAATAGGTGATAAACGGAGACATAAAAAACGCAGTCAAACAAAACTTTTTGCATGGTGCGCTGCAAACACGCGAGAGAATGAATAAGATTTGACCAAAAAAGAAAATGTTTCACTTCTAAAGCACTTGCCATAGCTTTGGAAAAAAAAAACTCAAGACTTTTTACTATTTGTTTTCCAGACTTTTTCCAGGCCTGGAAAATCGCTGGGCAAATTTCAAGACTTTTACTCTGTATGAACCCTGCACTTGCCAATTAACCAGAAAGTTAGTTGCCCAGGCTCTAGAATAAGTGCCTCCTTCTTTCTACTTCTCACTAGCAAGGATTATCATGAAAAGACCCTTTTTCTTTTCTCCCTTTGATAATTCTTTAAACTTTGAATACATCCATATCAACATGGATGAAAGCCCAATCACCATTAAGTCAGTTCCAACTGTTCTATTTACAAGTGTACATTTAAAAGATAGCACCAACACCACGTTTGCGAAAGGAAATTCTGAAAAGCACTATGGTCTCCATTAAGTGTTCAGTTCTTCTAAAATAATCATATGATTGTGCTTATCTGAAGAAACTTGGCTGCTGCATGTATTGTAAGCATATGTTTGGTCAGATTCACCTTACAGAGTTGTTTCTATGAATTTAATGCATCAAATAGGTGCAAACCTTCTTATTTTCTGGATCAGATATCTCTTTAGCATATTCCACCAACAATTTGCGG
Source organism: Porites lobata (assembly GCA_942486035.1). NCBI lineage: Eukaryota > Metazoa > Cnidaria > Anthozoa > Scleractinia > Poritidae > Porites > Porites lobata. Next base: position 833,801 of record CALNXK010000116.1, read on the forward strand.
AACTCTTCATCCTTCAAGGCTTTTTCAAATTTATCAAGTTCCTATAAGGACAGTTAAAGAAATATCACAAGTCAGTTACTGGTAATTTACTGTGTTTTTTTTCTTGTTTCGGATATTTCACTGGGGCATTCCATCTCCAGGCCATTGTGGAATATACAATAATATTTTGTCATTTGGGTAGTACTTTTGATGTGAACTTGATTTTGCTCAAACTGAGCATACAAATGTTTTTTCCAGTTTACTTCTCTTGTCAATAGTTAGACAAACTTCTAACAAACTTCGTTTTTGCTACTCTAGTTGTTTTTAGGCAGTACGTCAGCTAATTTTTCTTCAAATAACTCATAAAATCTTCTGCTATTCCCTCCACATCTTCCAAAACAACTGAAGCCCTGTCCACATGTATCCGGATATTTTTAAATCTGAAATTTTTCCATTGCGGATCATTAAAATATTTCCACATCAACACAAAGTATGTTCAAATTGAATTTGCCCCTCGCAACATATCCAGATTCACTCTCAGTTAAGTCAGCTAATTATTTTGTAAAGCGATGTTCAGCTCATGCAAACATTTTTTCGTCATTCTTCTTCTGAATCAGTAATAGTTTTTCACTGACAAAATTGTCCCACAAAGCACTAGATCATTTAACTTCCGTCCGACATGGAAAAAAACCTCAGAATGTCAAGCAGCCATTTTGCTCAGTAATCATAGCTACAGGTTTAATTGCACACACGTTATAAGACTGGAAACTGAAGTCCAAGAAGTAAAGCAGCGATAACATTGCGCTCTGCATCATCTTGAATATTCACGGTAAAGAACTGAGCTCGATCTGGTTACGTCACTGGATAAAAAATATCTGGATCTAGCTTCCACACGATTCTGGATTCATGGCATATTCAACAATTTCCACTCTGGAGAGCGAATTTAAAAAGTTGTGGTTTCGTATGCCGGATTCACTGGATACATGCAGACCGAAGCTGAACCCGCAAAGAAAAAGTTGCAGATTTAAAAATATCCAGATAAGCGTGGACAGGGCCCGAGGTACCATCCGTTTTGCTGTCCCTGTTTTATTTGATATCTGTAACATCGACGTAATTTTACGGATATCGGCAAACGACTAGCCGGGAATTGAGCCAAACAGGAACGGAGAAATATTTTAGCTAATAGTGATAGTTAACTGACAGTTCCTTCAATTCATTTCTTTTCTCTAAAGAAGTGTCAAAATTTTTAATACTAAACCAGTTTACACATATCAAAGCACTTAACAAGCACTCAAACCAATGTTGAACTGTTAAACTATGAGATTTGGCAAAACAGCTGGTGATTGTATAAAACGCGTCCCGTGGAAGTTGAGCTCCTTGTTTGCCTCACAGTCAAAATTAACTATTTGTGCGTTGATATTGCCGATAACAGTAAAACATTCAAAGCTTTACTAATTTTCTTCGCTGCATGCGAAAGAGTAAAGCATATCACTTCACTCAGCTCAGGTAATCAGCTCAACACCGGGGCAAAACTTTACTCGAGTTTTGAAAAAAAAATAAGACAGTAAATGTTAATTTTACCTCCTTGGTCATTTTGAATTCCTTATCGTTGTTACCTTGCGACATTCTGATGACTTCTGACTGAGTATATTCCTAGGAAAATAAAAAAGAAATTTCTACAACCACGAAATTACTGTTTGTTTCTTTTTGAAAGCGGGGTAGCTAAGTCAATGCTCCTTTCCAGGCTCCAACGTGCGACAGCAAACGTTGTGTGACGTGTCACATTATGTACGAACAAATTTTTCAGCCAAACTTGACTTCCTTTTAATACACCGACCTTTTTGTTAATGACCAGAAAAAAAGAAATGTAGCCTGCTTAGCTGACATTTTTTTTTTGTGTTTTTTCTCTTATTTTTCTTTACGTGAGAGATACAGCTGGCTTGGCAAAAGCCCCCCCCCGGGGGGGGGGAGGGGGTACTTCAATCAATCAATCAATCAATCAATCAACTTTATTTAAACACGGTAAATGGCTGAGCAAGCTGGTTTTCAGACATGCCGTGTGGTAATTACAATTTATAAAAATTAAGACTAGTGATTAACTAACAATAGAATATAACAACAAGAAATAAGTATTAGAAATAAGATAAAAACATGATAAAAGTTATATCCTAAGATATAGCGAGTTTAAAGCTAGTAAGATCCCCCATCTCACGTGTTTCATTTGACAGTTGGTTCCAAGCCATTGCACCCCGATAAGAAAATGAGCGCTTGAGAAAATTTGTTTTAGGTAGTGGTAGTTGGAGATCATAGTTAGATCATAGTACTTCCTTATGAGAGGCCAGTGGGGATGTGCTGCTGGATGGGGTCGCATTTTCACGACTAGATTGAATATGATGGGGCCGCATTTTTAATAGAGTTACTAGAATGGGGTCACACATTTTCGGATTTTTTGGGTTAAGAAAGTTCTTCATATTTACGGTTAGCAAAAAAAGCGTACCGGAATGTTTGTACAGTAGGTGAAAAGTAAAGTTTTCTTCCTTCAGTTTAAAAGATGGGTCAATTCATAAACATAGAGAGTGGCTAAGTTGGGATCGCAAAAATTACTAAGATTGGGTCTATAATTACCCTGCGAGCAGAGGCCCTTTGATCTTCCTAGATACTTATCTAGGAAGATCGATGGGCCTGAGCTCGCAGGGTAGTCTATAATTGTTCACAGAATATACTATAATGGCTTAGGGGCTTTGAGAGGCCAGAGGGGCCTATGCTCAGCAAAAATTTATACAAGTACCCTCCCCGGGGAAAAAGCCAAGTTCATGAATCTAAAAATGAATGATAGAGCTATTGAACATAAACCTTCTACTAAGTTATTGGGGGTTCATTTGATGAAATGCTGACCTGCTGAACCTGGGATAATCAGATAACAAATATTTCATCTAAAGTCTCTGATGGCTTGCGAATGCTGTACTTAGCGAGAAAACTAACCGGTAATAAAGAGACTCTTAAAACTATTTACTATTCACTTGTGATGTTGTATGGGGTGTCTGCCCGGGGGGTGTCTGCTCCAAAACACGTGCTGACAAATTGAAAAGTTGCAAAACAGAGCAGCACGGATTATCACTTGGGCTGATTACTCTATCAGATCATGGATCATCAGATGTACTAAACTCGCTAGAGTGTTCGCGAGCAAAGAAGAAAGAGGAAAGAGGCATTTATTAGTTACGATGTTTCAATTATTCGATAATAATTGTCCAACATACCTTCGGGAGACTCTCGTGAGCGGTTTCGTAGAATCTATGAAGTTCACAACGGTAATTTCAGTAATTTGAGGGGTTTTAACTATGATCACCAACTACCGCTACCTAAAACGATTTTTTTCAAGAGTTCATTCTCTTATCGGGGTGCAATTGTTTGGAACCAACTGTCAAATAGAAGATCTTACTAGCTTTAAACTCGCGATATCCTAAGATATAACTTTTTAGTTATGTTTTTATCTTATTTCTTTCATGACTCATTTCTTGTTATTATATAACGGTATTTCAAATTGTTACTATTTTTATGAGTATTATTAGTCTTGCTTAACATAAAAACCAGATAGTCACGTTTATAAGAGTCGATAGGAATAGATAAAAATGTAAATTCTTGTGCTAAATTGATTATTGTTAGTAAACTTGTAATTGTTACAAGGCATGTCTGAAAAAAAGCTCTGCTGATCCATTTACCGAGTTGAAATAAAGGTGATTGAATGGAATTGAATTGAGTGGTATTGTCGGCAAATAGACGAGGTGCCAGTCGTCAGAGTCGTGAAATTAATAATTTCTTCATCCCTGGGGGAAGGACTCCCATATGAAAGAGACAGGAATGCCGGTCGGAAACATCGTCCCCCTTTCCCCTTAAAAATGCCCCACTGGCCCATTCTCTAAGTAAGGGAATAGTTATTCGCGTGGCTTGTCCGTAGTTGGTTTGTTTACGCCACGGGGCGTAAACAAACTAGCTTGGCGACTGACAAGCTAGGCGAACGACTTCGAAAAATATGCTATAAAAAGCCATGCTACAAAGAAACCTCTGCTGGCAGGGTTAAAGTACAAATGTACGTGAATAGTAATGGCCTGTGACAGTTATTAATTTAATTGATTAAAAACATTCAGCCACTTGTTTATTGAGCTTGCATGTTCAGACAAATTGAAGCAAATATATTGCAATTCCAGGGGAGGGAAGGAGGGAGGGGCGCTAAACGCACGACAGCAGTTGCCTCTTTGTCACAAACATGGTATACAATTTTATTCAGGAATGTACTTTCTATTTCTTCCTTGAAAAGAAAAACAACAACAACAACATAGTGTGTATTGTCCTAAACGTGGTTTAACAACAGAGGCTAACGTCCTACAATGCGTTTCAGGTAAAACAATTTCATGCGCCGCCGCCCCCCCCCCCCACCCTCCTCGCTCCCTATATTGGGTAACTGGTGCCCACCACGTGAAAACGTTTTGTTTTCTAAGGAACTTGTTAATGGCTACGTTTACCGCGATTGATGTGAAACCTGCAATGCGATTATAGACATGAAGTAATGCTGAACTTAAGACTCTGCGATATTCAGGGAGTGAGGATTCTACCCGACAAGACAAGGGAGAAGGAGTAAAAAGTAAAAACTTTAAACAAAACTTAAAGTAGAAAGGGCAAGGGGTCAAAACATCAAGAAAATACCGTTGTATTTTGTGATCTTCTCCTTTAATAAGTTTAAGTTTCGAAGTGACCTGCGACTGCAAACTCTGTCTCTCTCCCCCTCTCTTGGTCTTTTTTTGTTTGTCTGTCATGTCGAGCCCGTAGAAAGCATGTTCTCACCTCGATACGAGAAGCAAAAATTTTAAAATCGGAGTTTGTGACATATTTTTTAGTTCTTCATTAAATCCAGGCTCAAGGCAAGTTTAAATACTATAATATGTACTGTACACATTGGTAAATGTCAGCTGTCGCTTACAAGTCCCGAGATTTAAGCATCATTATTCCCATACATTCCCAATCGTTTTAGATAGTCGTTAGTAAAGCCGTATTTATTTACACCTTTAGCCAGTTAATTCCTTGGCAACTTTTCCTTTCTAATTTCTTTGTTTTTTTGGAGGATAAATGAAAAATCATGGTTATTTTATTGTATTGTCCTTCCACGTCAAGAAAACTTGCTGTGTAAAGTGCGGCAGCTGACCTTTAAGTCTTTTTCGCGTGACCGAAACCATTTACTCATCAATAAGCCGCGTGATTTAAGCCCGCTTATGCCTGTCGCCTTCGATACTACCTTGTGTTTTTTGCTTAGCTGGCGAAGATTTCTATTCTAAACAAGCCGATACGCCTAGCCAATTTTTAAAACTTCACGGGAATGAGTTAGTTTTTCTAAGTGAGGATCACTCCTTTCTCCCAAACTGGTACGTATACATATGTCTTATGTTTTGAAGTATTGCCTCAGATCGTAAGCGCTGTAGCCTCGATGTCATGCCAGAATTGCACGTACAGTTCAGCCAAAAAACGGATATCGTCCACGCGGTCCGCGGGCTAAATGTGGGGCATGAAGGCAAGGGGTTTCGTTTGGCAAATTGTCTCTTTTTTTGCATCTTGCGAGATATAAAAATTTGGGGGCACCTGGCTTCAGTTTCCATCACTGGGTACAACTTTCAAGTCAGTTTCCCTGACCAGAGAAAATTGCCTCGAGTGCGCGTTTCATATTCTGCTGCGGAGGTTTTCAAAGATAGTTGTAAAGTTTAAACAATGAAGGAAGAAGAAACGAAAACGGAGAACGGATGTTTATGATCCTACTACCAATTGCAAATGTCGCGCAAGCGATCCCATCAGGCCTACAAATTATACTGGACTGACCTGAGTTGTAAATACAGAGTGGGGATGTAAAAAAGTTATCCAAAACTGTACTAATAGAGCCTTCCAAATTTAATAAATTATCTCGAAGATTAGACATTCGCCTAACTGATGATCGCCTACGTTTTAAAAAGATTATACAAAAGACAACGCTGACTAAAAGTCACTCAGTTTCAGTTTAGCACGAGATGAACTCCTGATCATCACTAGTTGTCTAATTCTGATCATCACTAGTTGTCTAATTCTTATAACGCAACTTCCGTTATTACGGACAACCTCGGAACCCAAATAACGGGGTAAGATATGGAATGTTGAATGAAAACGCCTGACTTTACATAAAATGTCTTTTTAAGATAAGATTAACCTTAGAACCAACTCAAACACGGAAAAGAACGGGATGGAATGGACGATTTTTATATTCACTGACTTGAAAGATGTCTTCAGGAAGTAGAAGAAGAAATTTTTTTAATTGATACGTGAAAATTAAGCGTTGACCTTCCTAAAAAGAAATGTTAGAAGAAGTTAGATGATAAAAACGGAAGAGATAAATCTTGGCGTTGCCTTGTTCTCTGTAAATACTTTACGTTATCATGTAACCACCAATGATATACCAGCTCAGCTTTCGCGCGAAAACATGATATCTTCTCTTTTTTTTGGAGGGGGGTAGTGCGCGAGGCGGCTCTTGAAACTTTTTCCCAAAGTATAATTGCTCTCAATATTTTAAACCTGATTCAAAATTAGATACCCTATTTTAGCATCCTTGCATGATTTGAGGTCATTGAATGGCAAAAATGAAAACTGATGGGATTTGCTGAACGTTTCAACAAGAAGAAATGTATTTTTACAAGTCTGATAAAATTTCAGTAAAGCACGCTAGTGTAACACGGAACTCTTACTTTCAGTCCGAAATAATATTTTCCGGGTGCTCCGGTTTTCCCCTAGTCAAAAACCAACATCAATATCATGGATGATTGTGAAAAATTTAAGTATTCATAAGTGAGTTTGGTTTTGTCAATCCATATTTAACTTTGTTGTTGTTGTTTTTTGTTCTACATCCCTTGGAAATAAAAAATGCTTGGTCCCTAGGAACAGAAGTGCGCCCTCAAAAACTAGGTTTTTGCCCTGCGAACGAGTTTACAGGATATTAAACAGTATATTAATAGATGAAAAGCTAATAAGCACGGTGAACATCACTCAGAATCTCTCTCCACAGATGATACTCGAACCGATCGTCTGCATTTGAATGGATGAAGATGAAAATTCTGTAAAGTCGGAACAGAAACCCGTCATCCCGCGAAACGAATGCTTGAACACGTTTGATGAGCTACTGAAGGTTACTGGAGGATTTGGCCGTTATCAACGCTTCCTATTCAAATTTCTTAGCTTTGGCTCAATCCTTGTCGGTGCTCAATTTGGCTTGCAGTATTTCTATGGCGCTACTCCTGACTTTTCTTGTGTTTCAATGCCTCATAATGAGACCTGCGATCCTGGTAAATGCTGCGAAAGTTGTCAAAAGTACGAATTCCATGGTCCATTCACAAGTGCTGTCTCACAGGTAAATTTACGTCCCGGGGAAGGGACTCCTCATATGAAAGGGATGGGGATGCTCGTCGTCTCGCTTAGGGGTGTAAATTTCGGATTTTGGTCTTACTTAGGGTGTTATGGGCAAAACGCCATCATATTTAGCCGTGAAGGTCTCGTTTAGGGTTGCACGTGAAAAAATATAAAAATATATACATTGTCTGTGTTTTAACATGGTCCCTTTTAGGGGACAAAAAAGCTTGGGCCACGCCCAGATCGGTCTCCTTTAGGGGTATAAATCAAAATTTCCGACGAGCATCCCACCCTCTTTCATATGCAGCGTCCCCCCGGGATTTACGTTCACTTAAAGGGGTTATGACACGCTACTCGCTATCTTTTTAAAGGCTAACACGTGTCTTCGAATCAAACGACTTCCAAAAATAATGCACGGTCCAGTTTCCAGTGTTATTTCAGACTATATGTAGGATTAAAACTGTTTTCTGTCATTTGTTGTATCGGATGTCAAGGACGTAAATTGGCGGTTTGAAACTTGAAAAAATGGGGCCAACTTTTTCAAGTTTAAAAGCTAGACCAGCAAAAATCACCGAGAAAAAGTATCATGGTTAGTGCTGCCTGATAAAATATGTTTGATATCCTTTTTATATACCTCGACATGAGCATTGCCTGTGTAAAGATACTAAATAAGTAATGACGTCAGCACAAAATTGACCTAAAACAGTAGGACAGAGAGAGAGAGAGAGAGAGAACAGAAAAAGAGAAAAAGGGAACAGAAATATAATATACCAGTTTAATTTTTGAAACTAAAATCGACAACAAAAACTCATGTGGGAGATGAAATGGAAATCATACCGACCAGGGAAAGGGTATTTCTTCGTGATAAGCGCCAACTCTCTAATAAGCGTCCTTCTCTTTTTCCTTTCTTTTGTTTAGTGGGAGCTAATCTGTGACCGGCGACATCTTAAGGCCTTGATTCACACTGGTTACCTGACGGGAATGCTTGTTGGCAGTCTTCTAGTCAGCCGAATCTCCGATAATTTTGGACGAAAAGTGGCAATTTTCATGAGCCTCGGATTCCAGGTTGGCGTCTCCTCGAGGTCATCTACTAGCCATTTTAGTTTTTTTACCAGTCGAAACTCCACTAACAGCCCCCTCTTCTCAACGGTCAATTATTTTGGTGGTGAGTCAATACATTGACTCTTGTTTGACTCTCGGCCACTTTTTTGTGTCCCCAAGGTGACCGTTGTGGAGTGTTTCAACTGTATATTCACCAGATGGTAGGGGAAAGGGAGATTGTGAATGGTACTGAGGAAATTCAGATGCACTAGGAGCTCATTTTCAGTAATCACCATCTCGCTCCTTAAACACTGCCAAAATGAAATTTCACAAAAATTTCAGATTTCAGTTTTTTTTCGTTAAATCCTTAGAAATAGAGAGTGAAAACAGTCTGTCAAAGAGGTTTGATTACAATGGTTACATTACAGAATATTGTTTGACGGATTTAACAGTTATTAGGCCTGTGAATCACAGGGGGTACTGCCGTCTCTCCTTTCCTCCTGGCCGCCTGGGACGTCTCTTTTGCGAAACGTCACTAGCGGCGTGGAGAGCGGAGAATCGTCAGTATTCGAAGATCGGCCATCAGAGCTCTTTACTGAAGAGGAAATATCCTCCCCATACGGTGCATATGCATGGCTCTAGGAACGAAAGCATAAGAGAAGATTAAATCAAGGCTTTTTATTGATCAACAGGCTATGTTTACTTCGGCATCAGCATTGTCAGAATCCTTGTCACTCTTTATTTTCCTTCGATTTATCGCTGGCGTTTTCACATCCGGATTTCTTGTGCCCCGGTTTGTTTACTGCGTTGAGATAGTGAGCACGGCTAATCACTCCTTTTTTGGGATAATAATCAAGTTGTTTGCCGAGCCTGTTGGAGGATGCATCCTTGCTATACTTGCAGCCTGGGTTACAAACTGGCGTCATCTAATGCTGGTGGTGTCTTTGCCATGTTTTCTGCCGCTTATCTTTTGGTGGTAAGTTTGTTAAGATTTTACTTTCACGTTTTTGTCTTAGCAGGAGAATAGCCAGCCTGCGTGGTAGATGCTTGAGAGTAATTCTTGGGCCAATTACCTCCAAGCGCCTGCTACGCAGGCTAAGGCGAAGCCATCTTTCATTGTCCAATCGACTTAGGCCTACTCTGGCTAAAGTTTAAGTTGCCTTAAATTGCCTAAAGTCGCCTAAAGTTACGGCGACTTAAGGTCCCAGAGTAGGCCTCGACTTCCTGTAGGCCTGGCTCTTTTGGGGGGAAGATCTGGTTATATGCTCTACCTGTCGAAATTTCATTTCCCTTTTAATAATTCTGTTGATGTCACATATGATAAGTGCCCACTAATCTCTGAGCTCTCGCGCTTTTCAGTTGACCCCAAGGGAAATTGTAGAAGCCCGGGACTACAGTCTGGCCACGCCCATGTATGGTCGTGTCAGTCTAGCCCATAGAGGGTGACTGCTAAGTTTTTTTAGGTTAATTAGCTAGTACAGACCAAGAGCTTCGTTTCCCATCATCGTTTCCTCCTTCATTTAAAGTGGATCGGTCGGTCGGGCAAAACGAAAAATAGAAAAGTCTGATTTATGCGACAGGTCACGGTTTTTAAACTGTTAAAGTAGAACGTTTAAAAATTCCCTGAAGTGTTTAAAATTAAAAGATGCCAAAAAAACCTTCGTAGTGAAACCTTTTTTATACTGTTAAGAATCTATTTAAGAATTTCTTGTAATGAGTTATTTTCCATGGAGATAACTTTCAGAAACCTCTGCTTTAAAAATAATCCGCATAATTTTGACTCCCCTTTTTACGCTGGGTGATAACCCCATGGAAAGTCTATCAATGGAGATCCAGCCTACGTCCACATCCAAACTATGGATACAAGACTAGCAATTGATGTCTCGCATTTTTGGACAGAAGATGAAGGGGACTTTTCTTGAAATAATGATCATACCTATAGGATTTGACTGAATTGACAAGCCCTTTTTAGACCCAACCGATCACCTGAAAGGTAATGGAAGGTAAAATTCAGGTTCGGAAGAGAACGCATTTTATTCGTGGACTTTGCCTTTATAGAGAGTCTCAATGGGATTGAACGGCAGCCGTCAAGGACGCACAGCCTTAAAATTAACCATCAACCGTCAAAATTGGCAAAAAATATAATCATCAAGGCTATCATCTTCTTATACACCAGCAGTCATTTGATCTTTTTCGTCTCTCGATTTTCAGGCACATTCCTCGCTCTCCTCGATGGCTGATCGCAAATAATCACTTTGACGAAGCACACGACGTGTTAATGAAATATGCTAGGTACAATCACGTGACTGTGGACTCTGAACATATAAAAAACGTAATACATGAAGTTCGAGGAAACGAAACAAAATCTGGAATCCTTGATATTGTGAAATCAACCAAGCTACGGAAGCGAACCATGATCTTGATCTTTAACTGGTGAGTAGTTTATTCTTTATAACGGTCATTACTTTGACAGAAACGGCACCAACTTACAAGGTCTCTAGCAATCACCTGTCATAATACTAACTACCCTGTTCCAGGCTCCAAGACATTAGAGTCCTATAGCGCCAGTTATTTAAAAGAAGTTTAACCAGTGTTTAACAAAACCACGTTCTGAGCCATTTTCGGTTTTCTGAACGCTTTTATGTAAACACCATTTATCGGACTAGAAAAGCATTATGTTTTCTTCTTATAATAACCCACTAAAGAATGGATCTGGAGTTCATTAGATCTAAACCGTGGTCTAAGTTAGACTCAGGGGTTTCGTTTCAGGCTGGATGTTGTTTGACATGTAACGTCTTGTAGTTCAAATAATTTTTCTTAAGTATAATACCATCAACTGACGTGATACAACTCACTTTGACTCTGAAGATGACTACCGTACAGGTTGTTGAAACGTCAGTCACTGTCAACAACAACAGTCCTATTCAGGACTACGTTCACCCGGACGATCAAACTCAACCTACTTTCGATTATTATATTATTGCCAAATCAAATTCTTCATTTTTTGTGAGCATATTTTTTATGCCTTAAAAGACCTTCCCAGTTTGCCAATGCCGGTCCAGGGAACACAGGAAATCGCATTTTAGCCAGTCTACTTTGAAAAATCTCCCCCCGGGGGAGAATGGACCCGGACCGCCAGTCAAAGTTTGCACCTGCGGCTCGAGCGGCGCAGGTCCGTCGGCTGAATCTCGGCATCCAGTTCTTCCAAATGTTACCCGTGAAACCCTGGAGACCTCGTTTAACCAACCGACCCTTAGATTCTAAGGCGGGAACGACTTGGAGTACGAGATTTTCTCTGTAGAGTACTAAGTAGTGCTTGGGCGAGAATCAGCTCTCGTTTTGGTAGGGTAACGTGATAGCCGTAGTCATTCTACTACGAGTTTTTAGCGTCAAATATCATTCACTCTCCTATTGGTCAATTGTCATGACGTCACCGATGGAACTTCCTGGTGGAATTTCGCGCCAAACCGGTCAAAAGTCCATTAAATTGGCATAACCAACCGGGAAAAATAACAAAGGACTTTCAGAAAGTCTACATTATAACGTGAAGTAAGTAAAGAGGAATTAATTCTAGTAAATCACAAAACGAATTATGATATAGTTCTCTTTCTGTCACTTAGGTTTGTTATAGCTTTGGTTTATTACGGACTGGAGCAGAGCGTTAATAATCTTCATGGAAACATGCCAGTTTATGTGAAGAATTTTTTTCTCTTTTTTAATCAAGCTCCATGTTTCGCAATCAGCTTCTGTTTAGAAAGGTAAGCTAATTTGAGATTTAAACTGAAAATTTTTTTTTATGCCACAAAATGAAAATGCAGAGTTTAAGTGGTGAAACCACTAACCTGCTAGTGAATGACAGGACAAAAGGAGGAAAAATCGGAAGGGAAAGGGAAAACACAGCCAGAAGGTCTGATCACAGGCTATGAACTAAAGGCCGGGATTGGCTTCTTTTGGCTGAGCGTTGGCCTGTGGGTCGATGTTTTGTCCAATCAATGAAAAAATTCCCATAGTGCAATTCGATACAACATTCAGACCTAGTCTCACTCTTAAACTTTTAATGGCTAATAGCCTCCTTGCCGACGTCTCCTATAATACGCCCGAGAAAATGGTCGCGCGAAAGTACAAAATTACCCTTCTCGTGCTGAAAATATTGCACTCGTTCAAGTGTTCATTAGTAAATGAAAAATATATAGAAAGCTTCTATTTTTTTAAAAAAAAATAAGGCGTAAAACAAAGGAGATAGGAAACGTCTGCATCATATACGTTTAGAGGAGGATGTCCTTTAAAGTTGTCAACTTTAATATTGATAGGTTTGGTCGCCGTTTGTCTTATTCCTCATTCATGATGTTGAGTGGGTTGATTTTTATGCTGGCGTTAGCAGTACCAAGTGAAAATGGTAAATAAATGCGATTATTAGCTTGTTCTGGGCCCAGTTGTTCGAAAGCCGATTAGCACTTAACCCGGGTTTCTTCTTCTTGAGTTCAAAAGCATTTTCTCGCATAATTCTGTCCGTTATTTTTAGAGCTTCCAATCATCAACTTGTAGGCAAATAGAATTAAAACTGAAACGCTTTTTTTAAAAGCTTAAAAGCTTTCACATCTGAATTCAAATCTCACACTAACCCTGGGTTAACCCAGCTTTGAACAACTCGGCCCTGATCTGTAAAACTTGGTTTCATTCGCCTCTTTAGAAACGAGAGAAAACTGGGTCGAGTTAACTTCGCAAAGACTCCTGGGACTTTTACTGAGGAAAGGGGAAAAATGGGCCAAAGGTGACCAGCGCTGTCTCAGAAACATTTCCGGTGTTCGTTCCAGTGCCCTTCGCGTTTCTCATAGTGGGAAATACATAAATTCTCCCTACATTCTCCTCAGTTTGTCACGTGAGCCTGCGTAATGGACGACAACATGATGGACGTGCGAGTAGCATGTCGGGCGCGCGAGTTCTCGCGCGCCTTTATTTTCTTTTTATTTCCCTTCAAACTCCTTCCATGCAGGTTATCTAACTATCACGTCTGTATGAAAATCAAAAATCGGAGTCGATAAGCGCAATGGAGTTGGAGTCCGAAGAATAAGGACGGTTTGCATTTTCTTCCCACTCCGACTTTGACTCTGTCGATTACGATCTTGCAAAAACCAGATTGTCGGGGTTGAAAGCAGGATAAACCAGTCACAATGCAACTCCCTCTCTTCGTGATTGGTCTATTTCTTCAGCTTCTGCCTGCGAATCCGACAACTTGGTTTTCTCTAGATCGTAAGCGGAATCAGAGTGCTGTTTTCGCTGGATCATAACGCTCTACGATTCTTTCCTTGTAATGAAAACGAGCCTATATAGTAAGTCATAGTAGTGTAGTACGGACCTAAACTGACCTAAAATTAAACTAAGTACATTTCTTGCCTCCAGTTCTTGTTTGTCGAACAGTGCAAAGAATAAAAGGGTTTGACCTTTAACGGCAAGGGTAAATGACATTTAAAAAAGCACAGGGGGTCCCTCTGGCCGAAGGGGTATGTGCATGTGGGGTTTAGGGTGGATGGGTGGGTGATGGGGTGTTTGGGATTAAGGGAAATTTAACGGAGGTTAGGAGTAATTGCCCGTGTTCAATTAAAGATAAACTGATCATCTCGCTACCCCTTCTTTGAAGCCTTCCCATTTCACAAAGAATTATACCCCATTATTTCCTCCTACACACACTCGTGGATGCTCTTTGGGCATCGTTACACGTTCTACCCCAGGAGCGGAGAGGAAAGCGCGTGACGAAGCCTTACGAACGTCTGTTAGGTGGCTGGTTAACAACCTATCTCTCGAATAACCAGAACAGTGTTTAAAGATACTCTGCTCTTTCTTTCCAGAATACGAATTTGTTATTGTCGTTAGCGCGATTGCTGGCAAATTTTCCATCTACATCTCCTACATGGGACTGAACTTTCACGCCGTAGAGCTTTACCCAACCGTGATAAGGTACTGAATAGATCATAACTCTAGCTTACAGTTTAAGGTTTAATAATGTTTATAATAATAATAGTGATAATAATAATAATAATAATAATTAATAATAATCACTTAACGTCAGATCCCTAGGGAAACAGTTAGTTTTGTTTTCCCGAGAGTTCTGATGTTTCCCGAGACGAAGTCGAGGGAAACATCAGCATTAAGTGTTTTGTTATATTTCTAGACTTTCACTTCGAGAGCAACAAAAGAATAACCGGAGCGAACCAAAACAGTCGACTCGGTACTCATAACAACACAAATTTAATTCTTAAAACCACTGAATGAATGATTTACAAAGTACTTTCCTTATATTATCTGCATCTTTTTCCTCCACTAGCTGCTGTTTCTCCTCTGGGATGACTTTAAAAATCGTTGCTTTTTAGCTTGAGGCTTCCTGTTTGTGTTCAAGTTGTTGCGTTCATTCACGAAAAAGAAAACGGGCAGTGTTTTTCCCGCCTTCTCTCACACCACTTTCCACTATGCTTTGATCACGTGCTGTAACGTAGATCGAGCGGGATACATTTCTTAATGTATCACGATTGGGATACATTTGGTTTTAGTCGAGGCCACGTGACCAAGAATCAACCAATGGCAGTCCCTGTTTAGTTGAGTGAAAGTCTAGGAATATAACAATAACCTTTTATTGATGACAAAACTAACTATTAAAACCTATTTACAATTAATATCGCTGAAGAAGGAAAAAAATAATAATAATAATAATAATAATAATAATAAAAGTAATAATAATAATAACAATAATGATAATGATAATAATAATAATGATGATAATAATAATAATAAGGTTTAATAAGGCTTATGTCGAACCTCTCCTGCGATGTTCTCCTCTCATGCTGGAAATGTAGTTACTGATAGTGTTATCTATTGATAGGAACACTGCTCTTGGGTTATCAGGACTCCTTATCTATATTGGTGGAGCTCTTGCCCCCGCTGTTGCTTCACTGGTATGTTTTTTACTCATCTAAATCTACCGGTATATTGCTTATTCTAAGCTTTATTACATTCATTTTGAAATCACTGGTCATTTTTACAGAGCATTACTTTCCCATTTATCATCAGTAACAACATATTATTTTCTGCTTATCTTAGGGTGACGTGCCAAGTTTAGGTAAGACATCTCCCTTCCTGGTCTTTGCCATTTTATCATTGGCCGCTGGAATAACGGAGTGTTGGTTACCAGAAACGTCGACAAGTGAGATGCCACAAACCGTGGAAGAGGTGGAAGAAGGAGACGAGGATTATAGCTTCTATTGTTGCAAGAAGCGTTTAAACCTTCCCTGGCGCAGATTGGACGACCAAAGAGATGTGTCACAGACCAAGGAACAGGCAGAGGAGTCGTGGGACGAGGATCATAACTTTGACTGTTGCACCGAGTCTTTATTGCATGCCTGGATCAGGTTGGACGAGCAAATAGATTTGCCGCAAACCGAGGAATTAGGACAGCCATGGGGGTGAAGTGAAGTATAACTTCTACACAAAGAAGTGTACTGTCGCAATTCGTAATAACTGTCCATCACACTGGACTTGCAGCCTAGTGCACGTTAGACGAACAAACAAAGGGAAAGCGAACTGTTTTTGTTGCAGGCGGGATATTCCTGTCTATTATTGGCGTGTGCTGCCTTCGGCGCGTAGAGTAAGATGGCATTTCTGCACTCATCATGGTGCATGTTAGGCGTATTTAACAGCTTAATAGCTTTGCATGGGGGAAATGAATTCTATCAATGAGTACATTTTGTGGGAAGGATTTTATTCAGGATATCAGTTTTGTAAAATAAAATTTGAAAATATACAGCTGAGACATTTCTATAGTGATACTGTCTGTATTTGTTGTACAAGGCAGATGAAGTGAAATTTTAATAGTGTATTTTGTTTTACCTCCTTTCGCCAATTCTTGGCAGGGCCCGGCACAGCAACAGCGCGTGGCGCCAATTACTGTGTGCCCGTAACAGCCCCTTCCCCCATGAGATAAGACCACCACACCAGGGATTAAACGAAAGGTACGTAGGTTCTTTAGCGTCCCACAGTATTCACTTGTGCCATGATTTTTGCGAGACGGGGCGTACTATTCATCGTCCTTATCCGGGAAGACTAGAAAGCCTAACCGTTTGTAGATCTCTTTACAAAAGCAGCACTCTCTCCTCAATTATTTAAAGAGCCTGCATGAGTGTCGGGTATATCCAATTGAGGTAACTGGCCGGCGGTAAAAGTACGGCCTGTAAATCAGGTTTGAAGTAAATTTGAAAGAAAGCCTTTTTTCGACAACGCACTTCTGGGCGCGCTGTTTAGTGTTGAATTTCCACACCAAAAGAGTTCGCCTGCACTTTATGACAAGGTAGGCGAATTGGAATGAACGGGATAGAGATTGGAAAAAGGCGAAGTCATTTTTTAAGCGAAGTCTTCGCTACCGTCGTCTACTGCCTGGGGGATGTGCAAACTTCATGCCCGGGAACCAGTGCCTGGGTACCAACGGAAAATGGTGTTGTTTTCACATATTTCGCCCTGACATACGCCATTTTGAAACGTGAGCGTAGCAGAGAGTACAAAGCAGTGGATTAGCCCAGAACCGAACAAAAACGTACGGTGTGCACACAGGGACTCGGCACCACTGTTATGTCCGATCGAGTACAAGGTCTCGACCTCGTACTCTTACTTGTACTGTGCCCGAATTATGGCTGCATGCCGTCATGGGCGTGTTTACATTAGTGCCCGTACTCGAGCACAGTGCCTAGGCAGTGTGAACGCTGTCTTAAGGTGGATTTCCACCGTCGCGTAAATTTTACATGCGTACACTCGTAAAATTACGCGACAGTGAAAATCAACCCTTAGACACCGTTTACAGGGGTACGGACAAAGGTTTGAGCGGACGAATATTCAAACTGTGTAACCCTAGCCTGCTAGCAAGCGTGTAAATTCCGTTAAATACTGTTTACACGAGTCCGCACAACACAAAGTTTTGCCATTGTAAACATTGGAATGGTATTTTAATCAAAGGCGCGTAGGGCTCTTCGCTTTTACCGCACGAACTATACATTTATTTATTTATTATTTATTTAAAAAACAAAAATAAAACAAATATTATATGCAGATGCAGGTAATCGGCTCCTAGCTATAGTGAAGATATATATCGCGTCAAGGCTAGGGACCGGTCATATTTATGGCCTTGGTGGTAAGGGGGGAGGATCTTGGGCTCAACAAGGTGAAATTTAGCCGCCCCCCCCCCTTTGAATGTTACCTCACTGAAGGGACCCCTCCTAATAACATTTGATGACTTTCACGATGCCTCCCATGTCTTCATTTTTCAAGCAAATTTGAGTGGTCACCATCTGAATCCTTCCAAAGTTTTCAGCGATCCCCCCTTTTGGGTTCTCCTAAAATCAAGTGATCCCCCACAAGAAATCCTCCCCCCCCCGGCGATAAATAATGACTGGTTCCTTAGTTTTCACGATACAAATCTATTTTAGCCCCCTTTGGAACCTGGTTTTGGCGAATCAGGAAAATTGGCCCGATTTTTAAAAATATTTTCACAGGAGTCGATTTTGTCATTCAACCAGATATGACAACGATTTGTTATAATAGCCTGTTAACACCGGCGTTGCTTCCGCCATCCTCGGTCATCTTAGGCGGAAAGATTGCACCTACTCATGAATCGTATCTTAGCCCCTCTTTCATGCAGAGACAAGTACTAACTAAGTTAACTGTTACTCGTCTGAATAGATTGTTTCTTTACATTATATTCTTGACAACCGAAAATAAAGACCAGGTTTTCATTACTTGCAACGCAAACAGAACATAACGCAAGCTTGATCCCTAGCAAAAGTTTTCTTCAGGTCAAAATGAACGGTGACACAGACAATAAAAAGCATAATCACAGGCAAGAGTACAAGAAAAGAGAAAATTCTTTTCTTTATCCTTATGCTTGCGCTTGCGTCCAGACCGTTTCTAAGGTAAACTGTTGCATTTGTGTTTTCGCCAGACTAGGCTCTCTGTAACATTTAGGTCCCGTCTCTACGCATTCCAATATTTTTGAAAAAGGATATTTTTTCTCCATTTTTTTTTTAAATTTGCGTTCACACGTGGCGTATTCGAACTATTTTCGTTCCTCCACACAAAAACGCTACAACAACGACATCACCTCGGTTTTCACGCGTCCGTCCGCACGAAAACGATAAGCCAGTGTTTTCAAAAGCTCCACGTTACTCAGGAGAGTGTTTTTGGACTTGGTGTAGACGGTAGGCCAAGCCGGAAAAAAAAAACTGTCCGTTTGCAAACATAAACGGATGCGTGTGAACCGACAAGGCCTAAAACACCCCTAGTCTGGCCTTGTAGCGGTATTTGCCTGGTCAAAGTCAAGTTCACAAATCGAGACAAAGGAATTCTTACAAGTGCACAGGCACGCCTTATTATTACAAACACTCATAATTGGCTCGTTTTGCGCAGAAATTTTTATTCGTCGGAAATACCGGGAAATAGAAGATCCAAGGCAAATTTTGAAGATCATCTTTATTTCTGGCAGAAAAAAATCGCAATGAGTAGTTCTTCAGGAAGCGATTCTAGTGTAAATGTACCAGGTAGGCTGAATTTATCAAAATGATTTCGAGAAGTTGTCCTCTAAATGAAAATTTAAACGTCGATATCAGCTCATTTCATGAGTCGAGCGAGTTGGTGTCGGGGCTGAATTTTCGTTCAGCTTTATTATCTTTTGAAATTTTAAATTCCCTTTTTCGCAATCAATATTTTATGGCAAACTATTAAAATTCTGTTGAAATATACTTCCATATAAATCTAAACTACATCTTGATGGATTGCATAACTTTCGCAATACCACCGATACTCATTTTCATTCTAAGTGAAATTTTGTCACTTAATTAATTTGAAAATGAATCGAAATTGATGAGATCTGAAGTTGAATATTTTATTATCATGGGCGACAGAATTAAGATTTTTTAAATGTTTAGGCAGAGGCTGCTCTTTTGTTGAACACTCAGTAAAAGAGCCTGCATTAATATCAGCCGGCGTTTAACGAATAACAAAAACAAAATCCTAAACCATTCTCTGTTACCTATAACCAGCAATATCTTCGAAAATCCTTGATAGTTTAATTGTTGGTATTTAGAAGGAAATCTAGATGACGATTGTTTGGTTCAATTTTCTCTCAAAGATGATGTTTTATTCTATAAACACCAATGAAATGCCAGGTGAGCTTTCGCGCGAAAACTTGGTATCTTCACATGTGAAAATAACATGTTATCTTCAAATGTTAAAATATCACCGTTGCTATGGCTACATAATAAATCGCGCCTTTCACACGGAAAAACTGTTAAAGTGAAATGGTTTGGTAGTTCTTTGGTGTTTATATAATAAATAGAATATTACATGGCCGCTTGGGGGTACGAAATTTCTCTTCTCGTGTTGAAAAAATATTTCACTCTTTCGCAGCGCTTACTCGTGAAATATTTTTCAACACTCGAATAGAAATTTCGTATCTCCTCACGGCCATGTGATATCCTCTATTTATTGACTTGACAGGAACTGCTCTTATATATAATATGTTTATTAAAAACTGAATCGTTGGATAATGTAATTCTAGAGATCTGATTGGCTTAACCATCATGGTATATGAGCCGTTATACCATCCTCTAGAACCGTGGTAACTGTACTTACGCGTCTGCTCAAAATTAAAAACAAGCCGAAAATCGGTTGTTTTTACAAAGAAAGTCGGAAAGAATTCTCGATATTTTGTGGGCGTTTTAAACAAAACAATTATACCACACGCGCTTGTGGGATATGAGATGATTATAGCCAACTCATATCCAACGTGCACTCGTGGAATAGCTGTATATATAATGTGAATATGATAGTCAAAATTTGAATAAATTGAAGCGAAAATCAAAAAAAGTCACTGTCGTTTGTGCCCTACCATTGAAATGCCGAAACTTTAGAAACAATTCGATTAAAGTAATTTAAATCCCGTGATCGTTTTATCAATTGACGTTTTTCTTGGCGTTTCCGTTGCTTAATTTTCCCAATGCCGATCGACAAAATCAGCAATAAATACATGTAAAACCTAAGACAGTTGTTTTCAAACGAGGAAAGAAATTGACTAAATTCTGTCAAGTTAAATCAAAGGATGAAAGACGTAACTAGGGAGAGGGTTTCTAGAATGTGTGTGCCTCATAAAAGAAAAAAGTAATAATCATGGTCATGTTTTCAAATTCTTGACTTTAATTGGCTTATTATCAGCCTTGGCTGGACATTTGGGCGTTTCTTGTCAAGGGCAATTTCCCCACAATCGACCATGGATATCGCTAATAGTAAATATGATAAACCGTTTTAGCATGTGGGTTTTGGTTTTCCCATTTCCTGCCCTCGTTATGATACGCAAGTGAACAACGGATGGCACTAAAACGGGGAACCGGAAAAACGAAAAATGGGAACAAAGGAGAGAATTGGAAATGAAGTTACTGATAGGGCTAGGGTTCAAGAGTTAGGTTTTGTGCCCGTTTTTCATTTTCCCTTTCCCCAGTTTAGTAACATCCCCTAATGAACCCTGTCTTTCATTTGCCGTTCTACGCACGTGCATCCGCGTGCATATGAATGCATAATTTATGAAAGGACCAAATTCCCTTGGGAATATCACCTGGTGTTTATTGAGAAAACAAAACCTGCAAATTAAGCTAGAAAGGTTTATTAAGTAATCAAGTAACAATGTCTTTCCTCAAAGCGGTGTCCTCCCAGCCAAACGTAGCTGGCAAAACTGAAGGGGATGGAGAAAAAGTTACCGGACGGCAAATAATCAACATGGAATCCTTCCACATAGACGATCGCGAGGATTTCAAAGATGAGTCCCTCTACACGTTTTGTGGCTCCTGCAAGAATCACGTGATGACTACAGTGACGTATAGAGTTGGGAAAATGACGATTGTGTTTGCAGCGGCGCTGTGCTTGCTGGGATGCTTCGGAGGCTGCTGCCTTGTTCCGTTTCTATGGAAACGATTTCAAGATGTGGAGCATGTGTGTCCAAACTGCCAGTTAAAATTGGGAAAATACCGGCGACCAACCAAAAACATTTGCTGCAAGGTGAGAATGTTCATTTGTTAATGGCCCCCTCTAGTAAATGAATGCTACTAAGTAGTTCATTCACGTAGTGCCATGAATCGTGCTGTGCAAGTTAACTGCCTTTGACGTAGAAAAACGCGCTCCTAACACAGATTGGAGCGAGATTGTATGGGACAATCGGCGAAGGGATTTGCAAACACACATCTGGCATCCCCCGCAGATTTTGCAGGGGCTAATGACGTCATCACCAACCCTTCCAAGAAAAAGAGTTCCTGGGATCGAATTCGATCTAACGTACTTCTTAACTTTGATTATTACTAATTGTAATACACCTTTTGTTTTGAACAAGTTATTATTTTCAGTTAACGGAAGAGAGGGTCACTGAGGTGGAATAGGAGGCCATTGTTCCTAAAAATAACCTACTTTTCCACTTCAGAGGCCACAACAATGACCTGCGCTTCTCAGCCTTCTTAATGAGCAAGAGCGTAAGGCCTCATAGCTCAGATATTATCCTATATTCCTATATTCTAGATTATGTGGATACAATCCTAAAGCGTCACCATTCATGTTTAAAATGAATACACTCCTAAAATTGGTCATCAGTCTGCGAAGAGAAAAAAATGCAACAAAACATTCCTTAAGCGGGACACCCAGGGAAACTTGCTTGTGGCTGCTTAATACAGAATCGTTTAGCAGAAAGTAGGAAAAGATAAGTGAGGCTGGTGTAAGCTTTATGTGGAGTCAGCTTGATACAGGTTTCATGCAATGTATAATTACATGCCCTTAAAGTTTAAGGTTTTCAGTAAACCGCAAGCGTTATCAAATTGAAGGCTAACAGCTAAAACGGGAACTCCACCTCCTTTTCTTCTGAGTTTTTCTTCTTGGTCGTCTTAATTTTTTGTTTTCTCTTCTTAGTGCGTCATCAACCCTTTCTAATGAAACTCATGATGTCCAAAGTTATGTGCGACGGTCTCTAACTGTTTTCTTCCGTTTTCTTTTTTTAAAACAGAAATAGCCCAGAAGCAAGTAAGGCAGTGGAAAACAGATCCTTCTAGACCATCAAATGGTGCAACACTTTCCAAAGTAATGTTTTCTTTTTAATTTATCTTTTGTATCAGCAGTATTCTACGTCAAGAAAGTTTTAAAATTTCATATTCATATGTGACTGGGCACAAAAAAAAATCCCTATTTAGTTAGAAGATTGCTGCAAGGTAATTGTCTTGTGGCCAGTTTTTTGCTAAAATTTTTATTAATATGGCTCCGAGCTTACAAGCCAGTCAATTTTATCTCGCTAACGGATAGTTTCTTTGCTTTGCTTTAAAATCTATTTAACGCTGATCTGGTATAAAACAATTTTCTGGGCTAATAATGTCCTCTCTGCTAGTTCGACCAGGACCATCAAACAACTGGCTCCTGAATCTTATAAATAGATAAAAATTTGCGATCATTGACTTTTCTGCGGTTTCTATAATGGGTCCTAACAGCCTCCCAACTTGCCTCTGTATACGGTCTCACGTAGTTAAGGCTAGTTTGACTCGTGCCTCTTCCACGCATATGATTTCAGGATGTAAAGGCGATCTTTGCCTTCATCAGAGGTGATACAACTTTGTTTAGCGTCAAAAGCATAGCAAGGTACCTTTGTGGCACAACAAAGGAACAGTACAGTAAAAACCAGTGAGTAAGAACCTGGTTTTTATGAACCTGTTTGGCTAACATTTGCTAGTAAGGGTCCCCTTTACATGAAACTGTTTAGCCTAAAATCTTATTTTGTAAAACCTATAAACAAAAATCTTAAATATCTCAAAAATCTTAACGGGGAAAGAGGATGAGTGAACCTTCGGAATCCTCTTTAGAGACGTGGGTGCCTTCATTTTTACATAAATACTAATTTGGTATGCAGATTTTTTAGAAGGAATAAATTGAATACCACTAAATATACCTAGCTACTAACAATTTTTTTTTACCTAAGAAAGTAAGAACCTAAATAGCCTAAATTTGTGCCTAAATTATCATTTACGTAAAAACCTGTACATGTTTAGGCTAATTTGGGAACTTGCAGGTTCTTGCCAGCGGGTTTTACTGTCTTTTGATTTCGAAGTCAAAACTGGCATTAGTCTCTCGCTAACACCTTTACTTACCTAGTTTACCATGCTTTGCTGACTGTCGCAGTCCAACTTTACATGTCATACTTTTGACGTCAATAAAAGCGGATCAAAGCCAACTTTTCGTCCAGGGTAAAGGTGAGAGCCTATTTCTGCTGTCTCTCTCTGTCCCATGCAGTGTTGATTGTGTTGAAACAAGACTTGAATGCATGACGTCAACACTGCACTGGGGGAGGGGGGGATGGGAAACGCCTCATTTAGACGAGCTATTGCGTTAGTGCCCTAAGAGCTATTGACCGGAGTTGTAGGCTTGGTTTAGGAAAATGATAATTGTATCTTATACACGCCCACGACTTATGAATGACGTTTTCACGTATTACTTCATATATGGTTAGCCCTTATTAATTGTATGGTTAATCAGTTTACTTAATTTATGGTTAATTGTTATACTTAATTACTGTTTATTTTGAACTATTATAAATTTTTTGGCTGATGTTACATTTATGGTACATTGTTTTTACGTTTACGGGTGATAAAGAAGCCACTGTAGTTCATAATCGGTGGCGTATTAGTTAAGACACAACTTCATCGTGGTGATCGTTGTTACGAAAAGTGTTTAATTAAGAAAAACTTGGGATTTATGCAATAAATACTAACTGTATACTGTAAATATTGAATTTTTTGTCATAATTATAAATCTGATTGAGTCATATACATTAGTGAGTGAAAAACCCCGTTCCCCTAAAACGAAATTGAGAGAAATTTGAACTTGTCAGGAGCGTGTGTGAAGGGGGAAGGGGGGGGTTCATGTTCCTTTTTCCTGTGTCAAAAAATGACATACACTACGCAATAAGTACCCAAAAGGCGTCGCGGGTTTCCATCAATATTTCCCTTTCAGTGAATTTATCTCCTCCTCTTAATCAGAAACGTAGAACTTTGCGATCTAGTGAAAACAGCGTTCTGATTCCGCTAACGACTCAGTCGCTAACGATCAATTAAAAACTAGGTTGTCGAAGTCGCAGGCGGAAGCAGAAGAAATGAATGGGCATTGTGATTGGTTTATCCTTCCGCTTCAATTCCGCTTCCGACTCCGACAATCTGGTTTTCAAGTGATCGTAAACGACGGAGTCACAAACGGAGTCAGAAGAGAATGGAAACGTTCTGATTCTTCCGACTCCGATTCCGTTGCTGGCTCAGCTTACGACTCCCATTTTTGTTTTTCACTAAGTCATAAGCACTCTTACGAAGACTCCTCTTACGACTCCGACGCTAGTGAAAGTCAGCCTTCTTGTGACGGATACATGTGTTTTGGTCGCGCAGTGAAATTTAAAAAGATAAACGTGAATGAGACTAATATGTCTACTCTCTGGCGGGACGAGCCGTAATCTAGTATTCCTACTGCCGGGAAATATTTTTTACAATAAATTGTAAAAGAACCATGAGCATAAACTTTGTGCAATATTAAACGTTGAAAGGAGTGTACATGATAAGTGTAAATTCTAGCAACCCTGTTTTTTTGAATTTATTTATTTAGTCATTTTTCTGGCTTGTTTTTCGATCAACTTATCCATTTGATTTCTATTTTGCTCATTTCTATTGTTAAAAACCTCTATGAAGCGGACAACGGACTGAATTGACAATAGGCAGTATTGGGTGATTACGTCCTTGAAATACGTACTGTAATCTATTAATAAAGATAAATCAATACAGTTGGCAATAGCTGGCAATTCTTGGGTTGCACGTGACGTCACCAAAAATCAAACTAAGAAACTGTCGGTTCTTTTGAGTTTCTACTTTCACGAGGTATTACAGTACCTAAACATCTTTACATAAACAAATTTTTGGTTCGAAAGGGTTCTTCGTTTTGCGAGAGAGGACGCTTGAATTTCCAAGCTTTTGCGTGACGCGGCATTTAACTGGCAGCCGGGAAAACTCTTATGTGGGTTAAAAACATTACCGATTTTGGGAGATTTTGCAATCTAAACATTCTTTGTCTCAGAATAAATATTACTGTAATCTTTATGAGTTCCTCAAGCGAGGAATTCACGCATTAGTAGGAAAACTCGAAAACAGATGTTTCTGTTGGTATCCAGCGGCCATATTGGTGTTCCTGAAAGGGACACCAACATGGCGTTTCCATACAAAGCTTTATAAATTTAGGTAAACCGTTTTTCCCAATAACTCGCATTTGAAATATTTCACAGACCTGATTCTTGGCAAGGGGTTTTGCATATTTATCTTTTTTCATTTCCCAGATTCTAGTCCTTCTGTATTAAATGGTTTGCATTTTTATTTTTCATTGCGTGACAGTGTAAGCCGAGAATAAACTGTAGATTAGACCGATATCCCGCCCTATAATTGTCATCCGCGATCAAAATTTACCTAAAAGTCTTGCACAAAGTACAGCACAGCTTCCTTAGCTTCATTAACCGAAGGTGTCCGTTTAATAGAAGATTCACTGTTCTGACACTGTAGTTTGATTAAAAAATAAAACAATTATTGAATTCGGCTTTCGTATCATGTGAAGAATTATGGAGATCTCGGAAGGTGCTATCCGCCTCCGCCTGATAACACCCTCCTCAATCTCCATAATTCTTGAAATGATACTCAGCCTCATCCAATAATTGTTAATTATCCTAACCAATGAGCCTGGTCCTAGGCTTTTCTCGAACAAGTTGGTGATCGTGCGTGCCAGACCGAATTGGAATATCAAAAATGTTGGAAGAAAAGTGGGACCTTAAGATCCGACGACGGCGACGGCGACGGCAACGGCAACGAGAATGTCAAAAAAAGAAAGAAAGCAATAGGTTTAATAAGCAAAACAACATGCACCTCTGCACCTGCATCGCACTTTTTTGTAAATTTCTTTGTCGTCACTGCACGACTACGACGTAAAAATGCCAAATTTTTTCGTTTTATGGGGGACGTAGTGGTTCTTAGAGAATGCGAATTCACTTTTTAAGCGACGTTTTCGCCGCCGTAGCCGTTCCAGTCTTAAGGCCTCTTTTAGACTGAACACGCATTTACTGGGAGAAAAGCTATCAGAGAAGCAAACAAAGATAACAAACCCTATTGCGGAATCGGGATGTATACACAGATTAATCCGGAATGTCTGTTCTATTAACCTGCTGTTCCAATTCAGGATAAGTGGAGTACATCGCAAACATTTTGCCTCGGGCAGCAGAGGGGCGGGTTGAAATAAACGGAATGTTTTGAGAAATAAATTCTAGTGTCAGAAGGTCTCAGATTTTTTTTATTATTGTAGCTCAGTTTCGACTGTATCGCACAGTTCGACCCAGTCTTTACCATCAATGAACGCGCAGTGTTGTCACGTGAATTGGTGAATGATGACGTCATTTTCTTTGCGTTATGGCCGGTGTTCACCACGACAAATAAAGTGGAGGACGTTATCGATGACGGCAAAATAGAGTTATTCCGGTTCCAAAGGCCAACTATCGTCCAAACGACCGTGATTTCCTTCCGTCAAATCTTTGTCCGTCTAGAGTTTCTTTTAAAACTACTACAAAAATTATAATATTCAGTTTCGTCAAAGATGTGTTGATTGC
Source organism: Porites lobata (assembly GCA_942486035.1). Lineage (NCBI taxonomy): Eukaryota > Metazoa > Cnidaria > Anthozoa > Scleractinia > Poritidae > Porites > Porites lobata. The sequence continues at coordinate 860,961 of CALNXK010000116.1, forward strand.
CACTCAATATATTTGTAGAGCTCCTGATGCAGTCAGGGGCACCCAACGAGAATTTAGTTCAAAACCAGTTCGACATAGCATTGTTAAACGTATTTTAGTATTTAAACGGTAGATGTAGGCATATTTTTATCCCCTAAAAAGTTTTCATCTGTTCGGATTTCCTAGCTAAAGTCTTACCACTGATTCGAAAATTGAAGAGATCAAAACTTACCCTTTCGAAAATTTCAGCCAGAAAAAATGCTCCCGAAAATTCTAGGTGACCTTTTTAGGGTAAAAATCCGTTAAAAATGGGCAATTATACCATTTTTCAGATATTCGAAAATCCTAGGAGAGGCAGGCAAGCAAGAAACTTACAACACATGTTCCGAAAATTTTAGATCTCAAATCGTCTTCCGAACAGATATTTTCCGAAAATTGACGTTGTGTGCCCCTGTGTAGTCTTGAGTTCCATTATAAGGTCAATCGAGCGTGCACCCGAAATGTTTTGCATAGCGGTCTTATCAATTTATTTTTACTTTAGTTCTTTGAATTTAGTTAGCCGGATGCACATCTTGACTTACCCAGAATTTACTGAATACAAACTGTCTCATTTCTTTTTGTCGCCAGCAATAAATGATTGGATTAACAAGCGAGTTGAAGTAAACAAACGTGCGAACCGTCAATTGAACCGTGTACCTAGTCGATTGAGGCAATTGCGGAGTGACTTGTGCCCAAAAATCTCCCGCTGAAACTCTCAAAAAACTACTGACTAATAGCCATGCAGCTGCGGGCGTCAGGCACATCAGAACAGCTCCAACTACATACACAGTTGTCTTAAGCGCTTTTCTTTCTTTAGAAAATCTCTCTTTTTCTTCTTGGGGAAGTTGTCCAGCTTTGATCAAACGTTCATGCCGTCGCGTTTCTCTGTACAACATCCCGTAAGAAAATGAAACAAAAATAACACATGCAATTAAAACAAGACCTGTTAAAGCGTTTGTAAATATTGTTTGGTTTGTAATAAGTGCTACTAGTTCAGAGGAAAGACAAACAATCCAAAAGGCAATCACTGCCAGCTTGATGTTTCTGTTTGTAACAATGTAAGGATAGTGCATGGTGAATTTGATCGCTACAAGTCTCTCCCAAGTAACCAACATCAGGTGCAGTGCAGAACAAACGTACAGGGCGCGTGAGGCGATGTTGTGAAAAAACTCGAGGGTTTGGCTGGTCATACGTAATAGCTTCAGAGTCGTTGAGAAGATGAAGGCTGGCTGTGCTGCGACACCATTCATGGCGTCTGTGACTGCTAAACAAGCCAACAAGATATTGGGTTTATTTCGAAGGCGTGGTCTACTTTTCACCGCCAAAATCACCAACACATTAAGAAGAACCGTGAAAGGGCAAGCGATGCTGTGAAAGATGATGTTAGTTATATAACTAATTTTCACTAGGTAAGTTAACTCTTGGTCCACCATAGTGCTTAAAAATTTGCTGGTGAAATTTGAACTTGGCACGTTTGCCATGCATAGGACGGTGTTGTGAGACTCATAAATTTTTAGTTATATAGCTTATTCTTATCCGTACCTTAATTGTTATGCATATTTGATAATTCGGCTCCATTAGGCAAAATTTTACCGACGGTTAATTAGTAGCTTTGAACAAGTGCGTTTCTTTACCCACTTCAGGTTGTTTTACCCCATTAGGCAAATTTTCATATTAATTCCCCATTGACTTTAATACAGGTGTGTTACTTTATAAATTTCGTCGACATTTTTTCATTGTTGTGAAACTGCCGCTTTTCCGCCACTTGTGCCTCCAAACTTGAGTCCGCCCTATTCACTCAAAACATCGCTCTTTCTTAGTTTGCATCTGAATATGTGCTTAAAACGTAATACATTAACAGGAAAACTTGTTCCTTTTTTCTTTATTTTCAGTTTTGCTCCGAATTTTTAGAAAATAACAGTGGCCAAAGTTAATCACGGAAAGTTATGTTCATGCTAAGAATCAAAGAAAGATACATTTTCATCCAGCTCTTACCCTTGCTGATTTTTTTACCTAGAGTAGAGTTTTTCCATTGAACTGGTAACCATCCAGTACGCGTGAAGTAATTTACAACGGATGTCCGCACGTGTAGGATGCTCCTGTAATTAAGGTTCAAATATTGTGCGAAGAGAAAACAGACAACAAAATTAGCCAAAACGATGTACAAAAAAACAAGATGCGTGAGGCAGCACTTAGAAAAACGATGTGAAATGGTAGTAGCTGGTTCTTTTTGTTAGATAGCGTATTTCTGACTAGTTACGAGAAAGCCTGGCTGTTCTGCGAGCGTATTCATGGAATCTGTGACTGTATCAAACTAGCCAGCAAGATGTTGGGTTTATTCCAAAGGCGTGGTCCATCTCTAAACACTAACAGCATTAAAAGTTAAGTAGAAAAAATTAAGGGCAAGAATTGCCGAATACGGACGGTTTTAACGACATCATTAACCTTATCTTGGTAATAAAGATTAAAATCCCTGCGCAGCGTAAAATCGACTCTGTTTAAAAGAGTCTTAACGTACGGACGTTTCGGCAATACTTCCTTCGTCAGGGTACAATACTTTTTTAGTCTTGTACCCTGAAGAAGGCAGCATTGCCAAAACGTCGGTTAAGGATCTTTTGAAAAAGTTCGATTTTCCAATTTTAAAATTAACCTTATCTTGGTCTCTTGTTCTACGTTTGATTTGAAAACTTGTTGTTCAGTTTGTGGGAGCGAATCAGTGTTGTCAGTTTTTTCGTGTACAGTTTCAAATTTGTAACTCCATTTTAGCGTTTATTAGTTACTAGGTATTTCGAGAACGGAATTCTGGAGCCAGAGTAATTTTTGGTCTTTTATTTTACTCAAATTATTTTGAAGCTATTTGTTGTGATAGTATGTTTACGAGAGTGATCCAAACAAGACAATTTAAGAGTTTGCCTTTTTAAAACTGCTTTCTAAAGGTTTTGATTGTAGTAGATATTAATTGGAGGTGTGCAACGTTATTTTTTTTCGTTCAATCTTTTAAAATATTTTTACAGACTCACGAACTGATGCTGCTCTTTCCCTAAAGGTGATTTTCCATTGAAATTATCTCAACATTGAAGATTCATTGTTTGCCCCAAGACTCGCCTCGTCCTACAACTTGTAATAACCCCAAAGATGATCAGTTTCTGATCCGGTCATTTTTCTATCTTTCTTGTCCGAAAGGAGCAAACAAATCCGAAAAAAAAAAGATTCAGTGTAACCCTGGAAGCCTCGTGCAAACTTCCACATGGAGCGGCGAAATGAATTTATATATTAAAATATTTAATTACTTCAACTGTCGAAAAATGATGAGATGGCAAATGGTAAAATGCTGGGGCTGTCTTAAGAGAAGTTCTTTGTCCTCTAAATCGAACTTGAACCTTGAAGCGCAAACAGCAGAGAGAACTGTCGCTGCTTCTCGGATCAAAGTTTGTTTAAAGTGGATTTCCACTGTCGCGTAATTTTTATGTTCACACGCACGTAATTTTTACGCACGTAAATAGAATAGAGGCAATGTATGGAACACGTAGACGTAAAAGTTGAACCTCGCTCAACTTTTACGTTTACGCGTACACTTTTATACATTGCTTTTAACCCATTTACGCACGCACATTTTACGTGCGTTCGCACGGAAAAATTACACGACAGTGGAAATCCACCCCAAGGAAAAAAAAACTGAAATAAAACTGAACCTCCGGTGAACTTAGGAAGAGATGCCGTATTACTGAAGAAGTCATTTAATTGCTCTTACTGAGTTAGTGGCCGACTGGCTATTTCCTGTTCCTGTTTGTTTGTTTTTTTTTAATTTAGTTAGCCGGATGCACATCTCGACTTGTCCAGAATTTACTGAACACAAACTGTCTCATTTCTTTTTGTCGCCAGCAATAAATGATTGGATTAAGAAGCGAGTTTAAGTTAACTAACGTGCGAACTGTCGATCTAGTCAATTGACGCAACTGAGTAAGTTGTACCCAAAATTCTTCGTCTGAAACTCTCAAAATACTGCTGACTAATAGCCATGCAGCGACAGGGGTCAGGCATATCAGAACAGCTCCAACTACATACACAGTTGTTTTAAGCGCTTTGCTTTCTTTAGAAAATCTCTCTTTTTCTTCTTGGGGAAGTTGTCCAGCTTTGATCAAACGTTCATGCCGTCGCGTTTCTCTGTACAACATCCCGTAAGAAAATGAAACAAAAATAACACATGCAATTAAAACAAGACCTGTTAAAGCGTTTGTAAATATTGTTTTGTTTGTAGTAAGTGCTACTACTTCAGAGAAAAGACAAACGATCCAAAATGTAATCACTGCCAGCTTGATATTTCTGTTTGTCACAATGTAAGGGTAGTTCATGGTGAATTTGATCGCTACAAGTCTCTCCCAAGTCACCAGTATCAGGTGCAGTGCAGAACAAACAAACAGGGCGCGCGAAACCAAGTTCTGAATAACGATTGAAAACTCTAGGGTTTGTTTGTTTATACGTAATAGCGTCAGTGTTAATGCGAAGATGAAAAGTGGCTGTGCTGCGAGACCATTCATGGCGTCTGTAGCTGCTAAACAAGCCAACAAGATATTGGGTTTGCTCTGAAGACGTGGTCTGCTTTTCACCGCCAAAATCACCAACACGTTAAGCAGAACAGTGAAAGGGCAAGAAATGCTGTTGAAGATGATGTTAGTTATATAACTAACCTGAAGTGGGAAAGTCAACTCTTGGTCCACCATAGTATTTAAAACCTTGCTGGTCGAATTTGATCTTGACACGTTTGCCATCAGGGGAGCGATCCTCGTGTTACAGCTGGTGCATGTTATGAGACTACTGAAGTCTTAGTTGTGGTTTATGTACGCTCACACCGTAATTTTTATCAACAATTGATGATAATTTTGTTCCATTAGGCAAATTTTTTACCGACTGTCGGTTACGGTAGCTTTAATCAACGCGTTCCTTTATCCACTTCAACCCATTTGTGCATGTTACTTGATAACTTTCATCATTTTTTTGTTCATTATTCTCAAACAGTGTTTTTCCGCCACTCAGGCCTCCAAAACTTTGTCACTCTATTCGCTAAGGGCGATGATCGCTCTTTAGTCGAGCTTGCTAGCGCTTTAGCAGAGTGGCACTAAAAATGCCTGCGCTTCTTTTTTTCGTATGTCTCCCTCAAATGGTCGGCCATGGTCCCAGGCGTTCCTAGCGCAGACAGTGAAAAATCCTGTTTTGTGGTATTTACGCACGCGTTCTAATCAATTTAAAAAAAAATTCGTCGAAAACGATGTAAAAAGTAAATATCCTGAAGAATACTCGACCGCCGATAAAGTAGATATTGAAAAAAAATTAGCGAGGAAATCCTGTTTCGTGTAGAATTAATCGCCTCCTAGGCTGCGACCAGTCTCTTATTTTTCTTTTGAGTCACAGTAGGTCGAGAGAATGATTTTACTTTTTCGCTCATCAGCCGGACGTGGTTCTGCGGAAAGAAGGACGACCGCTCGCGATCTAATCGCCTCCTCATTTCTTATCTTATCTCCAAGCAAGCGAGACCCAACGCTATTACAAGCGTTCTTGTTTTCTTTCATCTGAATATGTACTTGAAACTAAACACATTAACAGGAAAACAAGTTTCGAACATAGAATTATGGGTCTGCAGGGCAAAAACAAGCACGGTAACACTGTCTTGTTATAGCAGCTTTTCAATGTCCTACACATGACTTTCAATTGTGGCAAGTTTAAAAAAAAATCTGGATAGTACATCCTTTTCAAGAGAATTACCTTAAGAAAGCATTTAAGATTAACTTAGTCTAATCATGACACTAAACGAAAAGGAAAGTGTTTTTGCGACCATGAGTGGAAGTTCTTGTAAGCGGACAGCTCTACCTACGGCCACCATCTCAAAATCCCGTTTCAACTCTCATACAAACTCCGTATTTTACGTTCCCTTAGGCGGCCGCAGACACTTTCAAGGTTACAAGTTAGATGTTAGCTTTGTTTTTAAGTTCTCTTACTAAAGCCGACGATCGAAGTGAAATCTCAATCGCCTCTGAATCTTGTATTTTTTTTTCATAACGCTCTTTGTCAGAATGAGTTCAGTATCAGTTTCAGAGTTTTTTTTTTCACATACACGTCCGGTTACACTTCAAAAAATTCGGTTGAATGAAAGGAAATAACAAAGTTCTTACCATAATTTTTGTATAGCGGTTTTATCGTTTTATATCATTTGCTTAAGACGTAGTCTGATGCACATCTTGACTTGCCTAGAATTTGCTGAATAAAACTCTCTCATTTCTTTTTGTCGCCAGCCATAAATGATTGGAGGAGCGAGTTTTTTAAGTAAACAAACGTGCGAACCGTCGACCTAGTCAGTTGACCCAACTGAGTGTATTTGATACAAGTTGTGCCCAAAATTCTTTCTCTGAAACTCTCAAAATACTACTGACTAATAGCTATGCAGCGACAGGGGTCAGGCATATCAGAACAGCTCCAACTATACATATACACAGTTGTTTTAAGCGCTTTGTTTTCTTTAGCAAATCTCTCTTTCTCTCTCTTGCGAAAGCTGTCCGGCTTTGGTCATATTTTCATGCCCGTCGTGATTCTCAGATCACATATCAAATCAAATAAGAAAATGAAACAAATAGAACACACAAAATTAAAACAAGACCTGTTAAAACGTTTGAAAATATTATTTAGTCTGTCATAGAAGTGCGTCCAGTTCAGAGAATCGAGAAACGATCCAAACGCAATCACTGCCACCTTGATGCTTCTGTTTCTGATAATTTAATAGTAGTGCATGGTAAATTTGGTCGCTTGTCTCTCCCAAGTCACCAACATCAGGTGCAGCGCAGAAAAGACGAAGAGCCAGGTCACGCGTTGTGCTGTTTTAAAACAGGTAAAAAAATGAAAGAAATCGGTTCATCTTATTATAAAGAGCTTTAGAGTGGTGTCGAAGATGAAAGTTGGCTGCTATATCAGACCACTAATGGCGTATGCGACTGCTAGACGGACAAGCAAACAAGATCTTAGTTTGGCTATGAAGGCCTCAGGTCTACTTTTTACCGCCAAAATCACCAAAACGTTCAGCAGAACCGTGAAAGGGCAGGCGATGCTGTCGATGATGATGTTAATGATTTAAATAATCTTAACTAGAACAGTTAGCTATTGCTCCCCAATAATGTTCGAAACCTTGCGGTCAAAGTTGAACTTGAAACGTTTGCAATCATTATGATAACTGAGGCCCGGTTGTTAGACGCTCATGAAATTTAAGCGACGCTAGTAAATAGCGCGGATTTAGTGGAAAACGACTTTCGAATAAAGAAAATTAAGGCGAAAGAGAGGCTAACATTTCAAATGAAGGAAATTAAACGCGACGTTTGCACGAGCGCATCTAGTTGAGACAACAGGAACAAAGTTAAACGTATGAGTCGAAACTTTATTTTTTCGCAGTACTTTCCCTAAACGTACGAAGGGAGTCAAGCGAAGAAATATGTCCGCTTCGAGGGTTCTTCACAGTTTTCCCCGTTACTGGCAAATCTCTACCTGATAAAATACTCCTCTTTCTCAGGTGTCAAGAACGTCAGAAGTGTACTGAGAATTTGGGGCCAAAATAATGGAAATTAAGGTCGCGGAAATTAACGCTCCACTTAATTAACGGCACGGAAATTAACGTTTACAGAAATTAACTTGACTTCAATATCATGAAGTGTCAATTTCCTATAATAAGTTTTTGATGTTTCTATCTCAATTAATAATTCCACACTTTAATTTTGCTCCATTAGGCAAATTTGTACCTGCGACCAATTAGTAGCTTCATAATAACAAGTGCTTTCCTTTATCCCGGCACTTCAGATAATGTTACTCAATTCGGAAATTTATTCAGAACTCAACTTAGGCCCGGTTCAGACGCCGCTCCACTCATGTGCCGAACCTAACTGATGAATTAAGTACGGCAAAAGAGCGGCGTCTGAATCAATTTGGTACGGCAGTTTTAGTTTGGTGCGGCAAAAGCGTTCAGCTCGACAGAGTCTGTCGAACTTTTGTCGAACTTAACTTAGGTTCGACACACGGTACGCCGTCTGAATCAGATGTCGCGCCAGTGTCGCTCCAAAGTCGAACTTAGGTTCGGCGCATGAAAAGTACGGCGTCTGAACCAGGCCTTAGAAGTAACTTTTAGCAAGAGTGCTGCTTGATAGTTTCGTCAATTGTTTTGTTTATTATTCTTAAACTGCGGCTTTCCACCTCTTAGGCTGAGTAACCTTATTTAAAGCACAAAGCACCGCCTTTCCTGTTGCATCTGAGTATCTACTCAAAACCCGACTGCATTAAAAGGAAATTTTTTCCCTTTAATTTCTTTCTTAAGTTTTCCTCGTGGTCGAAATGAAGCACGGAAAGTTTTATTTATACTCGAGAAGGAAAGGCACGTTGTCATCTTACTACAGTTTTTCTTTGGTTTTCCCGCTCATCTGCAAAGTACTTTGTAACAGATATCCGCAAATGTAGAAAAGCATCCTAAAATGCGCCGGGAATTGTACAAATACATAAATAAATAGAACATCGACAACGAAGACTACAAAAGCACACAAAAATTGCTTCATTAGGGTAGTAAACACTAATAGATGCTTAGTGTTATTTTCGCGCGCATTTTTAACTAGCGAATTATAAATCTCGTTTTGAACATGGGTCCTGTGGTTAGAATGGTCTATGATGTATTTGATCGGTTCAAGTCTATCCTAAGTTCGGGGTGAAGAGGAATGATGAGGTGTTCATTATTCGAATATTTCGTCTTTATTCAATTATTCCAGACAGAAAAAGGGCATTACTCTGATTTGAGATTTCCGTTATATTTTCCCCTTGAGCCCCTGACCCAGGTCAACAAAATTCGGCGAAGGGATGTACAAACTTAACAACTCTCAAACAAACGAGACGCGCGTGGTACCACTTCGAAAAATGATGGCAGCTACTGTAGTTATAGTAGTATTTCTTTGTTTCCTTAACCAAATAACTTAAATAGACATGAGGAGGCGTGGTCTGCTTTTCACTAGGGACTTAAAGATCCAACGACGCGACGGCAATGAGAACATCGCTTAAAAAGTGAATTTGCGTTCTTTCAGTCTTGATCGCAATTATTCCTACCCACTCACTTGGTCAAATGTAGGCGAACCCTCCTGGAGTTGAATTTCTAAGCACCATATCCGAGTACAATAAGAAAAATAGAATTTCGTCGTTGCTTGTTTACGTCCTCCATAAAACGCAAAATTAGGCATTTTCACGTGGTAGTCGTGCAAAAACGGGGAAGAAATGTACAAAACAGTGTGATGCACGTGCGAAGTTGTTGTTTTGCTAATTAAACCTATTGTTTTTTTGACGTTCTTGTTGTCGTCTGCGTCTTTGGATCTTAAAGTCCCTACTGTCAATATCACTAACAAGTTACGCAGAACCCAACAATGGTTTCTGCAACATGAAGGAAACACCACAGAATACCAGAACCCTCAGTGAAAGGATGAGAAATGCCGAACGAGGACGGTGGCAACGATATCACTAATCCAGTCTGAATTAACTTGGTCTCTTCTTCTATGCCTTGATTTCATAACCTGCAGATCAGATTTAAAGCAGAGAAGTTGGGCATAGTGTGTAGGCTTTACCGATGCAGACCGGATGCAACTAAAAACTCTCTGCCAAAGTTTTGTGCTATTTCAAGGCAGAATTGCCATCAACTCATCCCTGTTTTCCTTTTTTCTGCACTTTATTTGGTAAAGTCCATTTTAACGTTGATTAGTAATTACAAAGTTCAGGCGAACGATTTTTTTAAGATATATTTTCGTTATCTTTTGGGACTTTTAGCTTTGACTGCTTGTTTTTGTTGCCTTCGATACTGCTTTCCGGCACTTAGAGTTCTGGCTTAAATTTAAAGAACAAACGTCCAAAACATGAAACCATGTAACAGGGGCACCCAACGAGGATATAGTTCAAAACCAGTTAACATAGCATTGTTGAACGTATTGTAGTCTTTAAACGGTAGTTATAGGCATATTTTTATGCCCTAAAAACTTTTCATCTGTTCGGATTTCCTAGCTGCATGAAAGTCTAGTGATCCGAAAATTATAGGGATCAAAACTTACCTTTTCGAAAATTTCAGCCAGGAAAAGGCTCCCGAAAATTCTAGGTGACCTTTTTTAGGGTAAAAATCCGTTCAAAATGGGTAATTATACCATTTTGTAGTTGTTCGAAAATCCTAGGAGAGGCAGGCAAGCAAGTAATTTTACAACAAATGTTCCGAAAATTCTAGATCTCAAATCGTCTTCCGAACAGATATTTTCCGAAAATTGCCGTTGGGTGCCCCTGATGTAAAGCCGACAGAGTTAACAGTTGGTTTAGTTTTGTTGAGTTACCCAGAATAGTCAGGCACCAAAAGAGAGGATCACAGTTCACCGAAAACACAAAACACTCATGATTTATACAATAAAGGGATTAAATATAGCCATTATCATATTCTTTCTTGCATTTTGTCAAAGCAATTTTCTTGCCGCGTCGACAATATAACACATGCTTTCCTAAAGCTAACGGAAAGGGTATGAGACTTCTCTGTTAGTCTGTTTTTATTTTGAAGCTATTTGTCCGTTCTGATCTGACAGTGTGTTCCAAACGAGGGCCGGCTGATCAAATTAAGACTATTAAACAGCTTAGCATTTTCTTACTAGTTTCCAAAGTTGTTCACTTTAGTTGAAGGCATAAATTGGAAGCCTACCACGTCATTTTTAATTTATTGTTTAACATCTTTCCCTCTACAGAGACTCTTTGCCGCGTTTCATTCAGTCTCATAACACATGTTCCCTAAAAATTTTCTCCCATGCTTCCAATTTGTAGAAAGGTTATTTAATGCGAAGCCTAATTAATAACTGTTCTCTTAACAGTAGCACAATAGTAAAAGAGCCCCCAAACTTTCTCTTGGTTTCGGCAAAAAACACTTCGTAAGATTTGGAGAATCCTCTGGTAAGATGTCTGGTAACCTTGAATAGATTCAAGCACTTCTGGCTAATTGGTTGCCTTCTCTTTCTGTCTCCTTTATTTGTAATAATAAACATTGTTGATACTTTTCAGTCCGAAGGCTTGTTTTTCGAGTGGTTTGTCGCCAAGGGGACAGTACAAGTTTGATAAAATAAATCAGCCCCTTTTTTTAGGAACAACCTGTTGAAGAGTTTTTTTTAAATTTTAGTGCAAGTTTGCAAAAATGATCAGTCATTCGGACAACCTTCCAAGTTCTCGGCCCCGCTGTGGTTAAATAAAATTAAACAGCTGATAAATACATTTATTATTCATTCAAAATATTTCCCCGATTCTGATTGGCTAAAAGCACACTCATAATTAAGAATTAATGAATAAGGCTGAGTATCTTAGGGAAGGACCATTAGAAAACTTATGGGGGTGGGGGCGAAGTACAAAAAAAATATTCGCACAAGGGAAAATTAAATGAAAAAAAATTCTTGCACGCCAATTAATCCTAAAAAATATTCATGCTATGGCCTAAAATAAATTCATTCAAGGAATTTGATAACGAAAAAAAATCCCTGCGGCTCGAAAATTCCCCTCCCCCCCATAACTTTTCTAATGGTCCGTTCCTCTTATGAAGAATTGACCACTCCAGAAAATACCATAACATACCATAATGCTCTTTGTTTGTGACCCCAAGGGAAACTGAAAACAATGCTTATGCAAAATTTTGGGGTCACAAACAAAGAGCATTATGTTAGGTTATGGTATTTTCTGGAGTGGTAAATTATGGAGCTGTTTTTTATTGAAATCCTTTCCTTTTCGTAGGTTACAGAAACGATAGTTTTTTTATCACATACTAAATCCTTACATTTCGAATGTTACGCAACAATGCCGATGCTCGCCTATGCTCATATTTCGAGCTTGGGCTACCTGTGCTGTGTCGTAATAAAACTTATGTTATCCAGAGTGTTCAGTCTGTGTAAAACTTGACAACTGAAGAATTTAAGCCGGGTTTAACTTTGCTCGATCTATAAGGTATAAGCAGTTGAATGTTATATATTATTGAAAACATCAAACAAAATAACTTTATGAAGAGTGTAACTTAATTGCGTCTACTTGATTAAACAATAAATGTTTGCTTTTCCCTTCCATAATGATCGTTCCGATGGAGGGGAGAAAGTTCATTATGGTGATTAAAATCCTTTTTTTCTCCACTGTAGTCATGTCCAAGATATTAGGGTTTCATTCTGAGAGCGTGACCTAGTGACCTAAGCATTTTGCTCTGTTGCTGTGTTGGTTTGAATTACAAAATGCAAAAATAACAAAAAGATTGTTCAAGCATTAAATGAAGCTAATTGAGTCCGTCAAATACCTGGACAAAAAGCGTGGCGCTCCAAGTTGCGTATTCTGTTACCGATGATGCATTTAACTGTCTCAGATCAAAGATGTATTATATGAAATAATTCATACGTCCTGTCCAATGTCCACGTGCGACCACCTCCTGTAGTCGACCACCTCCTATAAGCGACCACCTTCTCAAAACACCAAAAATGTCCTCAGTCAAAGGCCTTAAACGGAAAACTCTCGTAAACGACCACCTCCCGAAAGCGACCTCGACCACTTTTTCGGAAAGTTTTAGAATTTTCTATTGTTTTCAACCGCCGGTAAGCGATCACTTGACACATGGTCTTCCTTAAAACAGTGAAGTACAATGTACATTGTAAAAATGGACAACAAGGAATTTATTCTTTGGCTGTCATTATTGTCTAAACATCTATTACTGAGTTGATTAGTTCGATCTATAACTACAACATTAACCATAACCCTAGTTTTTGTTTGTCATACCTTTTTAGGACATTCTTGTACAAGAAGTCACGTACACAGGTAAAATTTTTTAACCACAAATTTATAACACGCGTTATCTAATTAAGTGCACTTCGGTAAATGAACTGTCTTATAGAATAGCTAATGACTTTGTCAATAAAATTGACCACCAGTAATTGTATTAGTAGGGGAAAGAAAACTTTCATTATTTTTTTTAGAATAAATATACCACTCCATTCTAGGTTGACTTCAAAATATTATGTTGTTCTTGCGGTCCGACTCTCGCGGTAATTATGAGCGACCACCCAAAATGCAATTGGCTTGGTGGTCGCCTGTATTTGTCAAGTATGAGGTTTGTTTTTATGACTTTATAAAAAATTTTATTAAGCAGTGTTTAATTCTAGTGTAATTTGAAGTCAACTTTCAACTGTTTCTGTATTTTCCCATTTTGCGTTTGTCCCACGGACAAGTCAGGTCAACTCGAACTAAATTTCTACCCGTCCCGGACAATCTGACATAGGTTTTGGCGCAAGCTGTCATTGTACCAAATATTGGCACTTTAAATAACTTGATTGTTGGTAGGTTCGGGCTTGCTGTCCATGAGAATTACAAACGCTTTTCCTAATGGCTTAAACGAATATCCTGTTGATAACCAAATAAGCGGAATGAACAAACCTTGAAAGTTAATATTGTCAAGTACAGGCCGAGGGGAAACAAATGAAAGCTTGACACCTAAACAGGCGAGTCTCTGATGTAGGTAACAATCAAAGTCAGCGATGATCCCAACTGAACGTGCCCACTTTAAGACACTTCTGTTGAAAACCAGTAAAAATCGACAAAAAAGGTAATAAACTCAGATTAAAGACATGTCGTTACAAATACGGATTGGCCTTGATCTATAACCCAACCGTAACGAAACTCTCGGCACGAGTGAAACGTCAAGTGTAGACATGACTGAAATAAACTAAAGATAACCTACAAAAATACTTCACCACACAATGTTGCATAATACGTTGTATTCAGTGACCTTACTTGCGGTATATTGCCGTCCTTTTACCTTAAAAGCGGTATTATGAGCGATATTGAAGGATTTTAAATAAACAGCGTAAATGAGGCAAACGGTAAATCCAGTTCAGTTACTCAAGTGAAAAAAAACAAAAAAACAATTGGTTCACAGACAGATTGTGTGGGCTCCCTGTGGTCATCATGGTAGTGTAAATCAGTTGAATTCGATAAAAATTGGCGGTTTTATCCCCTTAATTTCCCAAGGTCACGAGGAACGCAACATTGAAAACCGGTTTTAACCCTTTAAAACAGGTTTTCTTATTTTTAAAGAATGCGCTGGTACTGTCCAATTCTATTCAAGAGTAATCTTTCCAAAAGGTGGTCATTATGAGGGCTTCGTACGAGTTCGTCTTGTTGAGTCTGTTGGTCGCATTTTCCTGGGGAAATCCACTGAATGCACCGCCGCCAAAGCAATCTGTTCGTCAGGTAAGGCTGCCATCAAAAGCATGTTTTAACTATACTGAGTTGCCAGTTAATTTTGTTTAATCCAACTTAAAATTCAAAGTTGACGTTCACCCACTTAAGGCCCAACAGCACGAAGAAGGAAATTTAAATGAGCGAAATGGTAGCGCAAAGCTGGTGTAAAATTCTCATTTACTTAACTTAACGACTCATTTACCACAAGTCGAACATTACGCTACCGTTTCCTATATGCGCAAAGGTATTTTAAAGAAAGGGGAACGATCTTCGCGTAAAGCTACTCAAGAAAAATTGTGGATACCACAAAGAGAACTTTCGCTAAAAACGTGAGTTTTACCTTTCACTTTAAATGTGTTTTAATTATTCCTACGCTGTACGTTTAATGAGTTTGGTCGTTCACGAGCCAAACGCGAGTCCGAGTCTATCACGAGCCATGGGTCAAGCACGAGCCAACCTCGAGTCAAGCCCTAATATGTTATTATTTATTATTTTTGAGTTTCATGGCCACAGAAAAGCAGTTCTAAAGATTGGTCATTCCGAAGGATATCCTGTAAAATATAACACGCTTCAGCTTGGCTACTCTTACATCTGAGTACTCGAGTGTAAAATGCTACAAGTATTTTCCTATTCCAAATCAATTTTCAAGGTGTGATGTTGAGATCGATGGAACCTATGGTTGGAATTCCTGAGGGAAGTTAATGGAAAAGCGAAATCGAATTACAGTGAAACCCCATTAAAACGGACACTGAAGGCGCGATAGAAAGTGTCCCAGTGTTTTGGCACGGGTGTCCGTATTAGGCTAGACCGCGAGTGGGCGTCCTTCTTTCCTCACAGCCACGCACGGCGAGCGAAAAGGTAAAAATAATGCAAATTAATGTCAAAAAAGGAGGAAAGATTGGGGCTCCGCCCTCGTTTCTCGTGCTCGCATTCTACCGTGTCTCAAAAGAAAAATAAGAGACTTCTCATAGTCTAGTATTAAGCGGGTCATGATATTAAAGTCAAAAAACACCTTTTTGTGAGAACAAAATACAAAAGAAATAAAAGAGGATATTAGCACCGTGAAATTGAACATCTCTAACTTTCACAAAGTCGTCATTCACTGTCATTCTACGGTTTAAATTCACAGAAACTTTACAGTCAAACGTCACTTAAAACCATTCTCTGCGTAACTCGTTTGATGCCAATTGAAACTAGTCTGGAATTGGCGTCTATACCTTTTCGGTGTCACTTTATCGCTGGGAAGTGATCGATATGCTGTTAACTAAAGTTTTCTTTTACCTTAAAAAAAGGAAGTCTATTACAACAGAAAGTTGATAATGACGTGTCCAAATTAACGAAATTGGCTTTCTAAGAATATCTGTTGCCTCCATGTACTCGTGTCACGGCTTTTTCACGGACCAGTTTATTCTTAGAATGGTTTTTTAGAATATCTTTTAAGTCCCAAAAACAAGTCAGCAAAACCTACAGACCTAAAAATAATAATTTTTGCCTTTTAATGACGTTACGTTTTTCTTTTTGATATCTTACACTTCGAATGCGTTCTTAGACGTGGCGGAGATTCCATTTTCGCGGGAAAAATTGTCCAAAAATGTGTCTAAAAATAAACCGGTCCATAAAAACGCCGTTACATAGGCCTAGTATGGGAGTTGCTCGCTCCGGGTTATGGGCTCCTGGCAAGAAATAGCTGTCCGTTGTCCGTATTAAGAGGGTTCAATTTAGAGAAATTGTAAAGGCTTTCCCCAGGCACAAAGAAAACTGTCCGTAATAACGAAGTGTCCGCATTGAGCGGGTGTCGGTAAAGTGTGGTAGGATTGTTCTTTAAACATGGTTAGTAGATAACTAGTTTTTAAGAAGACGTAGAGACGGGAAACGTTGTGTGACGCCGGCCGAGCGGATTCAGCAAGACTGGGTACAAAAATATCCAACCCAGTTGTTACCTTGGGCAGCCGGGGTAAATTTTAACATGGGGTCTCTAGCTGAGCGAAGGCAAGACAACAAGATACTAAAGGTGTGCACAGCTGTTATGCACCAGTCAATTAAAACCACTGCCCCCCGACCCACGGGACTAAGCGGGGAATGTAAAATTTCTGAAATTTGAATTTCCCGCCATGTTTTACTATTTTTGGTTACAAAATGGTTCTGGGCAAAGTTTGTGCAAATGCACTTGTTTTTGAACCATAAGTATCGAAAAATTTGGAATTTACTCTGTGACCAATGGTGAGAAACAGTTAAAGATTCAAAAAACTTGCATAAATGTAAAACAACTGGTCAGTTGAAAAGTGAAAAGTCGAGAAAACGTTCTGGTTTGTGGTTTATTCATATTTAAAAGACACTGTATTTATAGCAGTTAAAAGGAATGCAAAGTTTCAAACTACATTGTAGGTATGTGAAAGGGGTACCATTTGTCAACAGAACGGTATACGAAGGGGTATCTTTTTTTAAAAAAAACATGGTATATGAAGAGGTAAGGGGTTAGACCTTGGGGCGGGGCTTGCCCCTATAAAACTTTATTGAGTACCACGCGAATAATGATCTCAGTCTAACATTTATTACACTCTTAGGTTGACTTGGAGGAGGATTCCATTCCAAGGAGGGCTATCTTGGAAGGTCAGTTCTATTAAGAGTTTCAGCCTAAATGTAGAATTCTATATATTAAAGTGAATACAGGTTAGGTAAGGTCCTTCTCAGAGTTCTTACAGCTGATGTTACTTCATCAAATTTCAAACTAAATAATTATCAATTTTCCTACGTTTCCATTGGGAACGGATAGTTTTCCTCGATAAAGGCGCAAATGTGCAAACTGCGCACGAGCGTCAACTCAGAACGCAAGAGAATCAGAGTGTGTACGAAAGGCGAGATCGCGGACATTCCAGACTTAGAAGTTTCTAGAGAAGTTGCAAACTCTCTACAACTGTTTCGTGTTATTTCTCTTTCAGATTCAGGTTGTTACGACCAATCGCCGTCTTGTAGCTACTGGGCGCTCACTGGCCAATGTGATGCCAATCCAAAGTTGCATACATCCTGCTGTGTTTGGTGCAAACACATGACAAGTACGTATCTGGAAAATGGAATAAGTAAAACCCCACGAATAAGAACCTGTTAGGCTAAAATTTGCCCGCTAAGCCTCTCTACATAAGAAACTGTTTAGCCCAAAATTTGAAACAGGTCCCTATTTTCTAAAATCTATGAAAAAATTCATTAGACTTGGGCAAATAAGATATAAGTCAACATTCAAGTAACATTCAGAAAATCCTCTTTGGAGACGTACTAGGTGCATCATCACTCCAACTGCAATGTAAATGCCAATGATATACCCTAATAATTAGCTATATTGTACTTTTTCTTCAGAAAATAAGAACCTAAATAGGCGCTGGTGAACTGAAAAACGTCAAATCCTACAAATATCTTGTACTAATAATGAGTCCTTATGGAAAATTTACTCTCGCTAGGCAGGAGTTGAAGAAAGTTGCACTTAAAGCAGACTCAATAAATTACGAAAAGAGATGGAGAACCACTTTCATAGAAAATATAAAATTAACGATGAAGTTATTTGATGCACTGACCGATCTCCCATAGTCTTTTACGCGAGTGAAGTGTGGGGGATTGATTGCAATGGACAATTATATTAGAAAAGGATCCAACAGAAGTAATTCAAAATAAATTCCTGAAGTGGTCGCTGGGAGTCAATTATAAATACTGCAATAACAATGCGTGAAGAGCTGATCATGAGACAGGAATGTTTCTAATGAGAATTGAAGCCCAATGTAGGAAGTTTACAGTTCTGGTTAACCTTAACCAAAAATGAAGACAAATTATCCCAAATAGCATACAATGACATTAAATGGAATGAAAATAAAGCTTTCTGGAGCAAAAAAATCAAAAGCTTATTGGAACAGATAGGATTAGGAGAATTCTGGATGAAAGCACACTATGCGGACATAGGAATTCGTAAACATGACCAGGCAACGACTTAAGGATATCGCACCACAAAGATGGCTGAGTGAAAACCAAAGCAACAAAATGAGAACCTACCGGTTATTCAAAACGATAGACAATTACAAATGTGAAGATTACCTACATCACGTCACAAATACGCGACACAGAATAGCTCCAACAAAACTGCAACTTAGCAACCACAAATTAGCCATAGAGACAGGACGTTATCTGAGACCGTTTAAGAATCCTGCAGGAAGAATTTCCCCAATTTGTAAAATAGACAACAACTTTATTGACTTTATCTTCGACAAGAAGATTTCACTACCAAAACAGTCAATACAATGACAAATGAAACAAAGTAAAAAGTTAAGTAAGAAAGAAAGGAACAACAACTATATCTTGAACATTATCATAAAAGAAAAATTAGAAATGGAGGACGAATACCATTTTCTAAATATATGCCCTGCCTACCAGGAAAAAAAGATATTCGTTACTAGATTATTTGGAAAAAGAATATAGAATAAAAATAAGCAGAATGTCAACTGAAAAAATATTTAATCATGTTTCTAATGAACCCCGGGCCTAGCGGAAATACTAAAACACAAAAACTAATAGCAAAACATCAAGAATGCTTTGAAAAATGGAAAGGGGAAGACGGCAAAAAGTAAATACTCTAGGACTTAATCAAATTAAACACTTTATTAGCCACATATGGTTAGGAATTTTTGTTGTTTGTAATTTTAGATATTGGGAAATAGTTGATATACTATTTATTGTAAGACTTCAAATAAAAAACATGTACGTATGTCTGTATGTATGGCTAATGGGGATGTGGCGCTGGATGGGGTCGCATTTTCACGACTGGACTAACTAGAATGGGGTCGCACATTTTCGGATTTTTGGGGGTAAGATTTGAGGAGAATTTTCATTGATATGCTGCACCTCTATGGCACACGCGGGGAATACTAAGATATGGGCGAAAGTAATTTCGGGGTATGCGAAGAAGTGCAGCACTGACCGGGTTTTCGTCGCTGGGGGGAAAAGGGAGGGTAAAAAACGCAAGTATATATGCACTCTCGGGGCATGAACGCATAGAAAAGCGATCTGATCAGTGATCCTGATGTTGGCAACGCATTTAAATGCTACGCTCAATACCCAGGGGTAATGCAAGGGTCTCAGGAGGAAAAACGTGCTTATAAATTATGGGCCCCGCGTGTCCATTTCGGAGCAAACATATCAATGAAAATAGTTCTTCATATTTACGGTTAGCAAACGTGGCAGAATGTTTGTACGGTAGATGAAAAGTAAAGTGTTCTTCATTCAATCTAAAAAATGGGTCAATTCGAAAAAAATAGAAAGTGACTAAGGTGGGACCGCGAAAATTACATATTTCCCTAAAAGTGACAAATATGGGGTCTATAATTGGCCACAAATTAGACTATAATGGCGCAGGGGCTCTGAGAGGCCAGCGGCACATACACAGCAAAAATTAACCCAAGTACAAAAGGTCTAAATTGTAATTTTACACTAATATATATCCTTTCCTGTCACCACAGAATTGCAGTTTGCTAAAAATTACTTCTGCTATGACCAAAATTCCAATTGTTATAATTGGGCAACACGGAACGAGTGCTACAAAAACCCCGCCTATATGCTTCAATTTTGCTGTGGCTCCTGCCGGAATATAGGTAAGCTGGCGATGTTTATCACAGACTGGCCTCCATCTTTTTGTTTATTTTTTTTGCTTTCATGGGATTTTAATCAAGTTATGAAGACATTGTGGTAAAGTGGTCAGTGCGTGAAACGCGCATTTCGGAGATGCGAGGCTTGATTCCCCGTTTTGACCACCAGCTAGATTTTTCATAGTACCTAGTGGAAGCGGAATCATGAATCATGGTTACAAAAAATGTAAGAATCATGAATCTTTGTTTTAAAACTTGGGAATCATGAATCTTCGTACTTCGGTTCGGGAATCATGAATAACGAGACTCTGAGAAAAGCTTAACAAAATGCACGTATGAATTAATTGCGTTCGATCCAGGGAATGCGGGATATGGCGTTTCCGAGGGTCCAAGTTTTGAAAAATTTTTCCGGGGGAGCATGCAACCCCGTACCCCCCTTATATAATTCGAGCATTCGGGGATGACAGTCCGCTTGTTTCTCCAGTAACTCTGGTGCTGACTGTTCAGTTCCCCTCCAAAAAATTCCACACCTGGACAAAAAGAATGATTATACCGAGTATGGATGAAAACAGAACAGCTGACAGAAGTTTGAACACCAAAGAAACTATACAAAACGAGACTAAGTTGCCACTGAGACTGAATCATTAAGTCAATAGGTGATCAAAGGTCTTCGTGAATCATGAACCTGGAAGAAATGTTTTGTAGGAATCATGAATCATTGAGGCAAAAACGACAGGAATCATGAATATCAAGATTCAAATGATTCCGCTTCTATTCCCGAACGTAGTCCTAATCCTCGACCAGCCTTGCAAAAAGTCGGTCGCCAATTGGGATTGATTATCGAATTAAACTTAATTTTATTTTTAGTTGTTAAAGATTATTTGAGGGGGGCCGTGTTCGTACTAAGTCGGCAGCTGAGCAAATATCTTCATTTTATTACATCAGTTCAATTTAAATTTTCCAAGTTTCTTTATTTTCACATTTTTTCACCCTTGCACAACAAGAGTTGATAACTTGTACGATTTAGTTTTGTGTCTTCTAATAAATATTTGTCTATTTCTCAGGCATCATTGTCCCGTGGTAGACCACTCAAGGACACTGGGACAGTTAATCAGTAATCAGTATTTTAATTCAAATGTTAACGTTTTATAGTTTGTCCAGCTCGTCAGCTCGCCACCAAAGCATCTAGGCTGCGAACACAGACGTATTTCCGGTCGTCGCCTCTCTACGACCGGAAATAAGTTTGTGTTTGCAGGCTACCAAACCTTCTCGCCGCGAAATCGCCTCCAAGAATAGAACTTAGCTTTTAATATTGTTTTAAAACGTCCCAGGCATACACAATAAATGAAAAGAGCTTTCATGAACGGAAATTTACTCTTCACCGTTACTTTATTATCATATCTCAAAGAAAATGACTGGTATAGAGAGCGAAGTAACGACAGCGACGGCTAAAGAAAACGTCAAATAAACTATTAAGTGAATTTTGCGCTGCTTCAAACTTTATTGCGCTTATATTCCATCTCGTTCAATTCATCAAATGTTGGCGGCAAAGTTTTCTTGAGCTGAATTTTAAAAGACTCTATCGAAGTCCAGGAAAACAAAAAGAAAGTCGTTGTCTTGTGTTCACAACCTCCAAAAAACAGAAGAAAAAAAAAACACGTGAAAAGAACCACTTTCGTGCCGTGACGGCAAAAAAATGTACAAAAAAGCGTAATGCACGTGCAGAGTTGTTGCTTTTTTCTAATCAAACCTGTTGCTTTTTTGCCGTTCTCGTTGCCGTCGCCGTCGTCGCTTTTAATTAAGCTCTCTAATGTGAAACTTTTCTGCCTGCTGTTAAAAGATATTTTCTCTCGGTATAGCTCTGGCCCTGAGAAAGGCTAATTTTGTTAACCTGAATATTGGCCTATAATAAATCAGCCCTTTGCGGAATTGCCGTAGTGCCATCCTTGCATTCAGTTTTGTTGTTGTTGGTTTTTAATCTGTCATATGTCAAATTTTACATTCACCGAGACTATTAACAGCTTAAGAAGTTCGACTCAAGGAGCGTCAGTTAGGATCGACAGATTTGTATTTGAGCTGATTTGAATAAGTTTGACGAAAAAGTAAAAATCGTAGATAAGAATCTCACTTCGTCAATCATTTCAGAGTTAACCATTTGTGGCGATTCGACTTTTTGGTGGCAACTGATTTCGTTGGTGGCGAAATGATTTCAGTGGGGGCGTGATGACCGTAAAACTCGTATAGAACTTAAGTAAAGGCCGAAATATTAAACGATTAAAGTAGAATTTTGCACAATCAGGATTTATTTTGAATATATTTTGTCTACAACCTATACTTCTTCGCTCGCAAATGGAGAAGTAGGGGGGGGGGGGGGGGGGGGGGGGGGTTGGAAAAATAAAGATCAAGTAAGAGGAAAGCGGGAAAAATGGGATAAGGTTTGGTCCATACAAAGGCAGCCCAAACTTGCATTAACTTGTCTGACCTTTTGCAGATGTCAGTGCAAAAGGCAGTGCATTCTAACCTCGTCAGTGTTGCGAGTGTTGTTTCTTCTAATCGCCATAACGAATTGCAGAAAATTACCATAACACTCTTTAAGTGTGCGGGCTCGCCTCAAAGAAGCTTTTTCAAGAACTCCCGCTTTGATTTTATTACGTGTCGGCTGCTTTTAAAATTTACACTCCAAACAGGAGACGGTCTTCGAACCCTGCAACTAAACTGTATGTTTACTTGTGAAACTTTTAATGTTATCTATTTGATTCAATGTCGCCTGTGTAATCTACAATATATTGGAGAAACTAAACGTCGCCTCAAAGACCGTTTTAATGAACACAGACAACCCCTACTCAACCCTACTGGTAATTACACCCATACTGCAGTTTCAGAACAGTTTCTTACCAGCAATCATTCCGACAATGATATGCTTTTGATTCCTACTGAAAAACTTAAAAATGGGCGTGATTCTTTCAGGAAACCACGTGAAGCCCACCTTATCCATAAAGCTAAGACAATTGAGCCTCTGGGCATCAATTAACGTGATGAACTGTAACTATATATAGTATATCTTTTATTTTTTTGTTATCTTCTCTTTTTAAGTAGCCACACCGTACCACGTCATGTTATAAATTTCCGGTCATTATTTTACTTCATATATATTTCTGTAAATTCGTGACATCTCAATAACAATTTCAATAAACCTAATGAAGACTGGTATTGACCAGTCGAAATATCGCAACTTAACTCTATTTCACGTTGTTTGATCAGTCCCTGGAAAAGTCTTCTTGACGGTAACGTTTACTATTATTGCTAGTGTCACGCCATTCAAAATAGATCAATATAAAAACCAAAACCGTTCAATAGATAAAGTCCAGAATCTGGGAAATGAAAGGAGGTACATATACAAAGACCCTTGCCAAGATTCAGGTCAGAGGAATATTTCGTATACGAGATATCCGAAGAAATGTTTTACCCAAACTTATAGAGATTTGTATGGAGACGCCATGCTGGTGCTCACCTGGATGAGCTCCAACATGGCGGACGGAAACCAACAGAAACATCTGTTACCCAGTTTCGCTACAAAAGCGTGAATTTATTCTTCGAGAAACTCATAAACATTAAAGTAATACTCTTTCTAATACATGAACTGTTTAGTTAGCAAAATTTCCTGAAATAAGTCATTTTTTTAACCTACATGACAGCTCTCTTGGCCGTCATGTAAATGTCGCGTCACGCAAAGGCTTAGAAATTCAAGCGTACTCTATAACAAAACCAAAGAACCCTTTTGAAGCGAAAATTTGTATGAAAACTAGTTTTCAGCTGCTCTAATGCATCGTGAAAGTAAAAACTCGGTAGGATCGATAGTTTTTTAGTTTGAAGTTTAGTGACGTCATGTGAAAACCAACAATTGGTAATATTGCTAGCGTATGCGAATATGACAGATATGTAAATTGTTCCACTGAAAAGGCGATACATTCAATGGTTTACCACTGAACCTGCTCTCATATAAAGTCATGGTATTACCGTCAATAATTGTGGATCATTGTGCTAGTTTCTGTAAATTATGCTCATAGCAAAAATGCCGAAACTATGCCTCTACCATTTATTTTAAATGAGGTAAAAACACCTCAATACGTATGCAACAGACACTGTAAATGGCAAACACATTTACCCTATTTACATCTAAAAATTTCAAGAGAACATAATTCGTTGTCTAACAACTATAAAAACTCAAATAATTCACAACCAGCACGCAGGCGCCATCTTGGGTAACCAAGCTAGTTATGCGCATGCGTTGAGTCCTGTGGAAAGAGTTCTGCGTCACCTCATACGGGACCAAGAGAGGCTTTGATAGATTGTTTTGGCATAGCCTTGTACGGGCTCTCTGTTTGGGGAAAGAGTGAAAAAATCGCGAGGAGAGGGAACTTTCAAAGGGAAAGGGTGAGAGTCTGTAGACAAACATTTGGGACCTCTACATTCCGCCTTCTTGTCTTGTAATTACCGATCAATCTGTCAGCAAGATCGTCATCTGTCACATGGGTACATTGGAATGTAATCAATTTCGCGTGTAGGCAACACACAACTTTTACCTCTTGCCAAAATGCTGCTTTTTCTCTGGCCGGTAGTTTTACAAGTCGAAAAAATTTGTCAAATTTCTACCCTTCCCGGACAATCGGACATAGTTTTGGCACACCCTGTCATTGCGCCAAATATTGGCGGGCATCTTAAATAACTTGATTGTTGGTACGTTCGGGCTTGCTGACCATGAGAATTACAAACGCTTTTTTTAATGGCTTAAACGAATATCCTGTTGATAAACCAAATAAGTGGAATAAACAAACCTTGAAAGTTAATAATGTCAACAGGCCAAGGGAAACAAATGAAAGCTTGACAACAAACAGACGAGTCTCTGATGTAGGTAACAATCAAGGCAGCGATCGATGATCCCAAAACGTGCCCACTTTACAGCTGACTTTAAGACACTTATGTTGAAAACATGCTTAAAAATCGATAAAAAGGTAATAAAACTCCAAGACATGTCGTTACGAATGGCCTTGAGCTATGACCCAACCGTAACGAAACCCTACTGAGGCACGAGTGAAACGTCAAGTGCAGATATGACTGAAATAAACTAAGATAACCTACAAATAGGCAGAAATAATACTTCACAACACAATGTTAAATAATACGTTGTATTCAGTGACCTTACCTGCGGTACATTGCAGTCCTTTTTACCTTAAGAGCGGTATTATGAGCGATATTGAAGGATTTTAAATAAGCGGCGTTGATGAAGCAAACGGTAAATCCAGTTTATTTAGGGAAAGTTCATTTAATATGACAAGGGGGGGGGATGAAGATATTGAAACTCGAAGCTTTAAATTTTAGCAGCCCCCCTCGCTAGCGGTTCAATTTTTTAGGAGCCCCCCCCTTGGTAGTCGAAAAAATTTCAGAGCCCCCCCCCCCCCCTCCTCCTCTCCTTTGCTCCCCTGAAAAAAGATCGCTAGACTGTATTAAATATATTTACCGTTATTGTCTTCAATGATTTATACTATGACAAACTTGAGATACAGTTGTGATACAATTTTCTAAAGCATTTTTGGGATGAACAAGAGTGTAATAATTACTGAGACTACATTTGTTATATCTGTAAACCACGTAATATAGCTGAGTTGCACAGGTCATTAAATTGTTGAGTTGAAAACCGTCCGATCTGTATGATGATGTCATGTGTTGGTTTTGAAGTATACAAATTTTCTGAGCCCCCCCTCCTAGCGCAACAATTTTTTCAGAGCCCCCCCTTCGGGTGTCTAAAAATTTTCGGAGCCCCCCCTCAATATCTTCATCCCCCCTTGTCATATTAAATGAACTTTCCCTTACTGCAAAAAAAAAAAAAACAAAACAACAACAATAACAAAAAACAATCGGTTCACAAACAGATTGTATGGGCTTCGTGTGGTCATCATGGTAGTGTGAATCAATTGAATATGAAAAAAATTGCGGTTTTATCCCCGTAATTTCCTAACGGGTCAAGGTCCGAGAAAACGAACGCAACACATTGAAAACCGGTTTTAACCCCTTAAAACAGGTTTTTTATTTTTATTTTTAAAGAATGCGCTGGTACTGTCCAATTCTATTCACCAGTAATCTTTGCAAAAGGTAGTCATTATGAAGGCGTCGCACGAGTTTGTCTTGTTGAGTCTGTTGGTCGGATTTTCCTGGGAAAGTCCACTAAATGCACAGCCGCCAAAGCAATCTGTTCGTCAGGTAAAGCTGCCGTCACAAGCATACTTAAACTATACTGAGTTGCCGGTTAACTTTTGTTTAATCCAACTTTAATTTCAAAGTTGCCGTTCACCCACGTAAGGCCCAACACAGCACGAAAAAGGAAATTTAAACGAGCGAAATGGTAACGTAAAGCTGGTGTAAATTCTCTTTTACTGACTTAACTTAACGACTCATTAACGACATATTAAGGCGAACATTACGCTACCATTACCTATATGCGCAAAGGTATTTTAAAGAAACAGATATGATCTTTGCGTAAAGCTGCTCAAGAAAAATTCTGGATGCCACAAAGAGAACTCTCTCTAAAAACGTGAGTTTTTGAAAAAACCTTTCACGTTAAATGTGTTTTAAAAATTCCTGCGCTGTTTTATGAGTTTGGTCGTTTCACGTTCGAGCCAACGCGAGTCCGAGACTATCACGAGCCATGAGTCAAGCACGAGCCAACCTCGAGTCAAGCCCTAATATGTTACTTCTTATTGTTTTTGAGTTTCATAGCCAAAGAAAAGCAGTTCTAAAGAGGTCTCATTCCGAAAGATTTCCTGACAAATATAACACGCTTCGGCTTAGCTACTCTTACATGTAAGTGCTCGGGTGCTACAAGTATCTTCCCATTCCAAATCAATTTTCAAGTGTGATGTCGATGGAACCTATGGTTGTTACTCGAGAGGGAAGTTAACGTATATGCGATATCGAATTACTGTTAAAACCCATAGATACGGACACTGAAGGCTCGGTAGAAAGTGTCCCAGTGTTTTGGCACGCGGTGTCCGTATTAGGCTAGACCGCGAGCGGTCGTGCTTCTTTCCTCACAGCCACGTGCTGCGAGCGAAAAGGTAAAAATAATGCAAATCAATGTCAAAAAAGGGGGAAAGATTGGGGTTCCGACCCCGTTTCTCGTGCTCGCATTCTACTGTGTCTCAAAAGAAAAATAAGAGACTTCCGGCATAGTCTAGTATTAAGCGGGTCATGATATTAAAGTCAAAAAACACCTTTTTGTGATAACAAAATACAAAAGAAATAAAAGAGGATATTAGCAGTCGTCAAATTGAACATCTCTAACCTTCATGAAGCTCTTATTCTACGGATAAATCCACGGAAATACTAACAGTCGCTTATATATATATTACTTATAAATCAAAACCGTTCTCTGCACAACTCGTTTGATGCTAACGAAATTGGCGTCTATACCTTTTCGGTGTCACTTTATCGCTGGGAAGTGATCGATATGCTGTAGACTAAAGTTTTTTTTTTACCTTAAAAAAGGAAAAGTCTTTTACAACAGACAGTTGACAAGGAAGTGTCCAAATAAAAGAAATTGGCTTTCTAAAAATATCTGTTGATTTGGCAAGAACAGGAGCCCATAATCTGGAGCGAGCAACCTCCACGCACTCGTGCCACGGCGTTTTCACTGACCAGTCTATTTTTAGAACGGTTTTGGTGCGAGTTTAGAATTTCTTTAAAGTCCCAAAAAACAAGTCAGCAAAACCTACAGAGCTAAAAATAATAATTTTTGCCTTTTAATGACGTTACGTTTTCCTTTTTGATACCTTAAACTTCGAATAGGTTCACAGACGTGGCGGAGATTCAATTTTCGCAGGAAAAATTGTCCTAAAATGTGTCTAAAAACAAACCGGTCCGTAAAAACGCCGTTATATAGGCTTAGTATGGGAGTTGCTCGCTCCGGGTTGTGGGCTCCTGGCAAGAAATAGCTGTCCGTTGTCCGTATTAAGCGGGTTCAATTTAGAGAAATTGTAAAGGCTTTCCCCAAGGACAAAGGAAACTGTCCGTAATAACGAGGTGTCCGCATTGAGCGGGTGTCGGTAAAGTGGGGTTTGATTGTTCTTTAAACATGGTTATTATTCATTCAAAATATTTCCCCGATTCTGATTGGCTAAAAGCACACGTTTAATTCACCATAACTAGTTACTGATGACCAAATTTGGAAGAATTTTGTGTTTAACGAGGAAATGACGTCAAAAATGCAGCTTTCGTGCAGGTTAAGGCACCGTTAACCCAGAAGACCTGGGACGAGGTTGAGTTGTTTTGATTCTAGAAACAAAAATGGCGGGCGAAAAAATAGCTAAAAACATGGCAAGAACAGCAAGAAGACAACTCGAAGGGCGACATCTGCTATTTGGAGAATATTTGCGGAGCTGAACAATCTAAACGTGCACTATCAAAGATGAACTTAACATCGTTGGATCGATGGAGGTAAGCATGTTTTAGCTATATTTTTAAACTAGGAATTATTTTGAACGACTAATAAAACAATTATTGAATTCGGCTTTCGTATCATATGAACCATAATTCTTCATAAGATACTCAGCCTCATTCATTAATTGTTAATTAGTAGTTAACTAGTTTTTAAGAAGACGTAGAGACGGGAAGCGTTGTGTGGCTCCGGCTGAAAGGTTAAGCAAGACTGGGTACAAAAATATCCAACCCAGTTGTTACCTTGGGCAGCTGGGATAAATTCTAACATGGGGTCTCGAGCAAGCGAAGTTAGGACAACAAGCTACAACAGGTGTGCACAGTTGTTATGCTACAGCCAATTGAAACCACTGCCCCCCGACCCCCGGAACTAAGCGGGGAATGTAAAATTTCTGAAATTTGAATTTCCCGCCATTTTTTACTATTTTTGGTTACAAAATGGTTCTGGGCAAAGTTTGTGCAAAGGCGCTTGTTTTTGAACCATAAGTATTGAAAAATTTGGAATTTGCGCTGTGACCAATGGTGAGAAACAGTTGAAGATTCAAAAAACTTGCATACATTTAAAACAACTGGTCAGTTGAAAAGTGAAAAGTCGAGAAAACGTTCTGGTTTGTGGTTTATTCATATTTAAAAGACACTGTATTTATAGCAGTTAAAAGGGACGATGCAAAGTTTCAAACTACATTGTAGGTATGTGAAAGGGGTACCATTTGTCAACAGAACGGTATACGAAGGGGTATCTTTTTTTTAAAAAAACATGGTATATGAAGAGGTAAGGGGTTAGACCTTGGGGCGGGGCTTCCCCCTATAAAACTTTATTGAGTACCACGCGAATAATGATCTCAGTCTAACATTTATTACACTCTTAGGTTGACTTGGAGGAGGATTCCATTCCAAGGAGGGCTATCTTGGAAGGTCAGTTCTATTAAGAGATTCAGCCTAAATGTAGAATTCTATATATTAAAGTGAATACAGGTTAGGTAAGGTCCTTCTCAGAGTTCTTACAGCTGATGTTACTTCATCAAATTTCAAACTAAATAATTATCGATTTTCCTGAGTTTTCACTGGGAACGGATAGTTTTCCTCGATAAACGCGCAAATGTGCTAACTGGGCACGAGTGTCAACTCAGAACGCAAGAGAATCAGAGTGTGTACGAAAGGCGAGATCGCGGACATTCCAGACTTAGAAGTTTCTAGAGAAGCTGCAAACTCTCTACAACTGTTTCGGGTTATTTCTCTTTCAGATTCAGGTTGTTACGACCAATCGCCGTCTTGTAGCTACTGGGCGCTCACTGGCCAATGTGATGCCAATCCAAAGTTGCATACATCCTGCTGTGTTTGGTGCAAACACATGAAAAGTACGTATCTGGAAAATGGAATAAGTAAAACCCCACGACTAAGAACCTGTTGGGCTAAAATTTGCCCGCTAGGCCCCCTCTACATAAGAAACTTTTTAGCCTAAAATTTGAAACAGGTCCCTATTTTCTAAAATCTATGAAAAAATTCATTAGACTTGGGCAAATAAGATAAGTCAACATTCAAGTAACATTCAGAAAATCCTCTTTGGAGATGTACTAGGTGCATCATCACTCCAACTACAAGGTAAATACCAATGATATACCCTAATAATTAGCTATATTGTATTTTTTTCTTCAGAAAATAAGAACCTAAATAGGCGCAGATGAACTGGAAAACTCAAATCCTACAAATATTTTGTACTAATAATGAGTCCTTATGGAACATTTACTCTCGCTGGGCAAGAGTTGAAGAAAGTTGCACTTAAAGCTGAGGCTCAATAAATTACGAAAAGAGATGGAAAACCACTTTCAGAGAAAATATAAAATTAACGTTGAAGTTAATTGTGCACTGACCGATCTCCCATAGTCTTTTACGCGAGTGAAGTGTGGGGGATTGATTGCAATGGACAATTAGAAAAGGATCCAGCAGAAGTAGTTCAAAATAAATTCCTGAAGTGGTTGCGTGAAGAGCTGTGACAGGAATGTTTCTAATGAGAATTGAAGCCCAATGTAGGAAGTTTACAGTTCTGGTTAACCTTAACCAAAAATGAAGACAAATTATCCCAAATAGCATACAATGAAATTAAATGGAACGAAAATAAAGCTTTCTGGAGCAAAAAAAATCAAAGCTTATTGGAACAGATAAGATTAGGAGAATTCTGGATGAAAGCACACTATGCGGAAATAGGAATCGTAAACATGACCAGGCAACGACTTAAGGATATCGCACTTCAAAGATGGCTAAGTGAAATTAATTAAAAACGACACCAGAAAAGATGCTAACCAAAGCAACAAAATGAGAACCTACCGGTTATTCAAAACGATAGACAATTACAAATGTGAAGATTACCTACATCAGGTCACAAATACGCGACACAGAATAGCTCTAACAAAACTGCAACTTAGCAAACACAAATTATCCGAGACCGTTTAAGAAACCTGCAGGAAGAATTTGCCCAATTTGTAAAATAGACAACAACTTTATTGACTTTATCTTCGACAAGAAGATTTCAGTACCAAAACAGTCAATACAATGACAAATGAAACAAAGTAAAAATTAAAGTTAAGTAAGAAAGAAAGGAACAACAACTACATCTTGAATATTATCATAAAGGAAAAATTAGAAATGAAGGACGAATACCATTTTCTAAATGCAGTGAAACCTGTATTAAGCGGACACCGTATTAAGCGGGCACCCTCTATTAAGCGGACAGTAGCCGAAGTCCCCGAATTTATTTCCCTTATTTACTTTAAATGAAACCTCTATTAAGCGGACGCGGACACCCGGGGGGGGTACTGCCATATATGGGCTATATAGGTATGTGCCGCTGTGAAGGGTATGGTTTTCAAGCAGTTTACTCTAGGATAGGGTATATACATCAGAGCGTTTGGGTCTAGAATGTCTAGAATAGGGTATCATTTTTCAGGAAACTGATCATTTGGTTGAAGATTTTATCTAGACTAGGTAAACAGCTACTCTAGGATAGGGGGATTTGGGGAGTTTACTCTAGTATAGGGTAGCAAAATTCAGCTGCACTAGCTCTGGTATAGGTTAAGGGTTCCAGGGTCCCAGCGGCACATCCCCACCCAGAAATTCCTAAAGTACCCCCCCGGGGCGGACACCTAAAAAGTACCTGAAATGGTCATTTCTATTGTTGCCAACTCCTGTATGAAACAGACACTGGTAATTAAATTCCACCACCCAACATGCCAGACACCAGAAATGCGAAAGATTGCCACCCACAAATTTTTCTATTTTTACAATAAAAAACGTGACTTGACGAACTTATTTGATTAGTTTCACAGTACAGTAGTTTTCTATTTCTATTTTATTTTGTTTGTAGATTGTTGCACTCATCTGAGTTCTTCAAATTTGTGAGTTGCAATCTATGTTTATGGTACTATGATCAATTGGTCCTCTTTAATAAAGAAATTAATGCCAACGTATATCGTCATAGTTTCTAGGAGTGTTCTAAACGTTTCCACCGTTTATTTGAATGGCATTAGACACCTCATATGACTTTATCTATCGAAACCTGTATTAGGCGGACACCCTGTATTAAGCGTACACTAAAGCATTCCCCGAGGGTGTCCGCCTAATACAGGTTTCACTGTATATGCCCTGCTTACCTGGAAAAAAGATGTTCGTTACGAGATTATTTGGTAAAAGAATATAGAATAAAAATAAGCAGAATGTCACCTGACAAAATATTCATGTTTCTAATAAACTCCCCCCCCCCCCGAGGAAATGCTAAAACACAAAAACTAATAGCAAAACATTGCCTGCGTGCAGACGTCTCCTATTTCCCTTTTCCGCGTGCAACAAAGGAAATAGGAGACGTCTGCACGCAGGCAAAGCAAAACATCGCGAATGCTTTGAAAAAAGGAAAGGGGAGACGGCAAAAAGTAAATACCCTGGGACTTAATTAATCAATAACTTATTAGCCACATATGGTTAGGAATTTTTGTTGTTTGTAATTTTAGATATTTGGAAATAGTTGATATACATTGTAAGACTTCAAATAAAAAACATGTACGTATGTATGTATGTATGGCTAATGGGGATGTGGCGCTGGATGGGGTCGCATTTTCACGACTGGACTGACTAGAATGGGGTCGCACATTTTCGGATTTTTGGGGGTAAGATTGTTCTTCATATTTACGGTCAGCAAAGATATCGAAATGTTTGTACGGTAGATGAAAAGTAAAGTGTTCTTCCTTCAATCTAAAAAATGGGTCAACTGGAAAAAAATAGAAAGTGACTAAGTTTGGATCGCGAAAATTACATATTTGCCCAAAAGTGACTCAGGTGGGGTCTATAATTGGCCACAGAATAGACTATAATAGGTTAGGGGCTCTGAGAGGCCAGCCGCACATACCCAGCAAAAATTAACCCAGGCACAAAAGGTCTAAATTGTAATGTTATACTAATATATATCCTTTCCTGTCACCACAGTATTGCAATGCGTTAAAAATTACAATTGCGATGACCAATATTCCAATTGTTATAACTGGGCAACACGGAACGAGTGCTACAAAAACCCCGCCTATATGCTTGAATTTTGCTGTAACTCCTGCCGGAATATAGGTAAGCTGGTGTTGTTTATCGCAGACTGGCCTCCATCTCTTTTGTTTATTTTTTTTGCTTTCATGGGATTTTAATTTAATCAAGTTATGCAACCTCGTCCCCAGGGCTTTTCCCTCAAAAAATGGGTGGGGCGGGAAAAGGCCCTGGCATCGGCTGGTCACGTGTACAGCCAAAATATTCCTGAGAAGCTAATTTATTAGCCTCCCACGCAGGCGTTTTTAGGGGAGCTCGTATTTCTTCCCTCCCCACAAACGCCTGCTCAACGGAAAACAACATTCCTTTCTCATTGTTTTATTTGCGTGGTAGGTGACCAATCAACAATTGTGCAATGAAGTGTTGACAGGCTAAACACGACTGAACGTGACCTTAGAGTTACCGTTTTCCTTCTTTTCTTTCCTTCGCTAAGGTTATGCAGTGCACGGAGTATTCTGAATTTTGACTAAAACTTATTTTTGCCGCTCTGAATCTAACATTTATTGCAGGTCAGAAAGCTTTCCCAGTGTTTAATGCAGATCGAGTAATTATCAGATTACCTTGCGGTCAAGGTCAACTTTCCAGAATTTGGAAAGTACAATGTGATTGGCTAAGCTTGGGAAAGGAATGTTGTTTTCCGTTGAGCAGGCGTTTGTGGGGAGGGAAGAAATACGAGCTCCCCTAAAAACGCCTGCGTGGGAGGCTACTAATTTATATGCAACCCGAGGGTTTTGCGCTGAGAGAAGGGAGCAACAATGGAAAATAATAACATCGCGAACTATGTCAATATTTTCGCGTGTGTGCGATTCAAAAGCTTAAGATCTCTTTTATTGCGCATTATTCAATTGCTAGAAGTTTATGAAAGAGCAGACCGGCTCTACGTTGTCACGTACAAAATATGTCAAGCCTTGAGACAAGCTGTTATGTTCCACTGTTATCGACTAGTACTTTGACTAAACTTCATCGTGACTGTGGAATTACTGAACGATAAAGCGGGAAGTGATTTTGTCCAATGTCAAACAAAAATGCGGGCCTTTGCCTTCAAGATCTGCAGTGAATTTAAACAAATTGAACTCAATTGAAACAGAATTGTTCATCAAAATGCTTTATGAAGTCTGGTCTTCTCTGCAACCCGACCATGAAACAAACAAATCTCCGCGCCGGATGCAAGTCAGCCCTCCAGCCAGGAACGATGACAGGTCGCCGATCTGAAACATTTGAAGAACTGTTATATCTTTTGCCTTCCGAGGATAAGTACAAAGGATTTTCCTTATTTAAAAGGGAAGATTGACAGATCGATTGGAATCAACTACAGCTCTGTCAATTTTAAATAGACCCAAGTTTTTTTATGTTGCCGGTACAAGTCGTTTGATCGCAGAGGTCAATGAATTTTTTAAAAATACAGGTCATACAGGATAAGTCTAAACCAACGCGTGTCGCTATTATATGGCTGAGAGTTAAGGTGAATAGAACTAGACTGTGTGCGGCGGCCCACTTCGCAAGAAATGAAATAAAATATCAGAAGAGTCAAGAAAGCAAACTTTTGCAGTACAACCTTTATTCACGTGCGGTAGCTTGTTTGTCATTTATACCGCTCTATCGGGCGCTCTTTAAACAGAAGTTTTACAAATGTTACTCGCCGCCCCCTTCATAGAAATAGGAGGAAAGCAAAAAACTACCATAGCCAGTATCTGTGGCAAAAAGGAAACCTTGTAAAACTTTTCGTTAATCGTCAAGAAATATGAAAGGTCGCCCAAGATCGCGCGCTGTGAGGTCACGCATAATTTTAGCTTTTCACATGGCGCTAATTTATCACACCCAGGATTTTAGGGTGTACGAGGAGACACGTGACCAGCCGATGCCAGGGCCTTTTTCCGCCCCACCCATTTTTTGAGGGAAAAGCCCTGGGGACGAGTTTGCAAGTTATGGAGGCATTGTGGTAAAGTGGTCAGTACGTGAAACGCGCATTTCGGAGATGCGAGGTTTGATTCCCCGTTTTGACCACCAGCTAGACTTGATTTTTTCATAGTACCTAGTCTAGGGGGTGGAAGTGGAATCATGAATCATGGTTACAAAAAATGTAAGAATCATGGATCTCAAGTTTGTTTTAAAAACTTGGGGATCATGAATCTTTGTACTTCGGCTCGGGAATCATGAATAACGAGACTCTGAGAAAAGCTCAACAAAATGCACGTATGAATTAATTGCGTTCGATCCAGGGAATGCGGGATATGGCGTTTCCGAGAGTCCAATTTTCAAAAATGTTTCCGGGGGAGCAAGCCCCCAGACCACCCCTTATATAATTCGAGCATTCGGGGCTGACAGTCCGCTTGTTTCTCCAGTTACTCTGGTGCTTAATGTTCAGTTTCTCCACACCTGAACAAAACGAATGATTATACCGAGTGTGGATAAAAACAGAACAACTGACAGAAGTTTGAACACCAAAGAAACTAAACAAAACGAGATTAAGTTGTCATTGAGATTGAATCATTAAGTCAATAGGTGATCAAAAGTCTTCGTGAATCATGAATCTGGAAGAAAAGTTTTGTAGCAATCATGAATCATTGCGGCAAAAACGACAGGAACTTGAATATCAAGATTCAAACGATTCCGCTTCTACTCCCGAACGTAGTCCTAATCCTCGACCAGCCTTGCAAAAAGTCAGTCGCCAATTGTGATTGATTATCGAATTAAACTTAATTTTACGTTTAGTTGTTAAAGATTATTTGAGGGGGGCCGTGTTCGTACTAAGTCGGCAGCTAAGCAAATATCTTCATTTCATTACATCAGTTCAATTTAAATTTTTCAAGTTTCTTTATTTTCATATTTTTCCACCCTCTCACACAACAAGTGTTGATAACTTGCATGATTTAGTTTTGTATGTTCTAATAATTTCGTCTGAGAAAATATTTGTCTATTTTTCAGGCATCATTGTCCCGTGGTAGACCACTCAAGGACACTGGGACTATCAATCAGTAATCAGTATTTCAATTCAAACGTCAACGTTCTATAGTTTGTCTAGCTCGTCAGCTCGCCACCAAAGCATCTAGGCTGCGACCACGGACGTATTTCCGGTCGTCGCCTCTCTACGACCGGAAATACGTTTGTGTTTGCAGTCTACCAAACCATCTCGCCACTAACGAAATCGCCTCCAAGAATAGAACTTAACGTGTAATATTGTTTTAAAACGTCCCAGTCATACAAAATAAATGAAAAGAGCTTTCATGAACGGAAATTTACTCCTCACCGTTACTTTATTATCATATCTTAAAGAAAATGACTGGTGGTTTTAATACATAATAGAGAGCGCAATAACGACAGCGACGGCTAAAGAAAACGTCAAATAAACTGTTAAGTGAATTTTGCGCTGCTTCAAACTTTTTGCTCTTATATTCCATCTCGTTCAATTCATCAAATGTTGGCGGCAAACTTTTCTTGAGCTGAATTTTAAAAGACTATATCGAAGTCCAGGAAAACAAAAAAACAGTCGTTGTCTTGTGTTCATGTCCTCCAAAAAACAGAAAAAAAAAACAACACGTGAAATTAGCCACTTTCGTGCCGTGACGGCAAAAAAAAAAATGTGCAAAAAAGCGTAATGCTCGTGCAGAGTTGTTGTTTTTTCTAATCAAACCTATTGCTTTTTTGCCGTTCTCGTCGTCGTCGCTTTTAATTAAGCTCTCTAATGTGAAACTTTTCTGACAGCTGTTAAGAGATATTTTCTCTCGGTATAGCTCTGGCCCTGAGGAAGGCTTATTTTGTTAACCGGAATATTGGCCTATAATAAATCAGTCCTTTGTCGTAGTGCCAGCCTTACATTCATTTTTGTTGTTGCTGTTTTTATCTGTCATTTGTCAAAGTTTACCTTCACCGAACCTATTATAGGTATTCAGCTTAAGAAGTTCGACGCAAATCGTCAGTTAGGATCGACAGATTTGTATTTGAGCTGATTTGAATAAGTTTGACGAAAAAGTAAAAATCGTAGATAAGTATCCCAGTGCGTCAATCATTTCAGAGTTAACCATTTGTCGTGATTCGACTTTTCGGTGGCAACTGATTTCGTTGGTGGCGAAATGATTTCAGTGGGGGCGTGATGACTGTAAAACTCGTATGGAACCTAAGTAAAGGCTGAAATATTAAACGATTAAAGTAGAATTTAGCACAATCAGGATTTATTTGAATTTATTTTGTCTACAGCCTATACTTCTTCTTGCGCAAATGGAGAAGTAGGGGGGAGGAGGCGGGTGGGGTTGGAAAAATAAAGATCAAGTAAGAGGAAAGCGGGAAAAACGGGATAAGGTTTAGTCCATACAAAGGCAGCCCAAATTTGCATTAACGTGTCTGACCTTTCAGCAGATGTCAATGCAAAAGGCAGTGCATTCTAATCTTGTCAGTTATCTGAGTCTAGCTGTGAGTGTTGTTTCGTCTAATCGCCATAACAAATTGCAGAAAATTGCCATAATAGGCTTTAGTGTGCGGGCTCGCCTCAAAGAAGCTTTTTCAAGAACTCCCGCCTTTGATTTTATTACGTGCAGGCAGCTTTTAAACTTTACACTCCAAATAGGAGACGGTCTTCGAAACCATGCATCCAACCCTGCAACTAAACTATATGTTTAGTTGTCAAACTTTTAATGTTATCTATTTGATTCAATGTCGCCTGTGCCATCTACAATATATTGGACAAACTAAACGTCTCCTCAAAGACCGTTTTAATGAACACAGACGACCTCTACTAAACCCTACTGGTAATTACATCCATACTGCAGTTTCAGAACACTTTCTTACCAGCAATCATTCCGACAATCATATGCTTTTGATTCCTATTGAAAAACTTAAAAATGGGCGTGATTCTTTCAGGAAAGCACGTGAAGCCCACCTTATCCATAAAGCTGAGACAATTGAGCCTCTGGGCATCAATAAACGTGATGACCTGTATTAAACTATATATAGTATATCTTTTATTTTTTTGTTATCTTCTCTTTTTAAGTAGCCACACCATGCCACGTCATATTATAAATTTCGGGTCATTATTTTACTTCATATATATTTCTGTAAATTCGTGATATCTCAATACACCTAATGAAGACTGGTATGGGCCAGTCGAAATATCGCAACTTAACTCTATTTCACGTTGTTTGATCAGTCCCTGCAAAAGTCGTCTTGACGGTAACGTTTTCAATTATATGTTTACTATTATTGCTAGTGTCACGCCATTCAAAATAGATCAAAATAAAAACCAAAACCGTTCAATAGATAAAGTCCAGAATCTGGGAAATGAAAGGAGGTACATATACAAAGACCCTCGCCAAGATTCAGGCCAGACGGATATTTTGTATACAAGATATCCGAAGAAATGTTTTACCCAAACTTGCAGAGATTTGTATGGAGACGTCGCCATGCTGGTGCTCACCTGGATGAGCTAAAACATGGCGGACGGAAACCAACAGACACCTGTTACCGAGTTTTGGTTTTTCACAAAACCAAGAACCCTTTTGAAGCGAAAATTTGTATGAAAATTAGTTTTCAGCTGCTCTAATGCATCGTGAAAGTAAAATCTCGGTAGGATCGATAGTTTTTTAGTTTGAATTTTAGTAACGTCATGTGAAAACCAACAATTGGTAACATTGTTTACGTATGCGAATATGACGGATATGTAAATTGTTCCATTGAAAAGGCGATACATTCAATGGTTTACCACTGAACCTGCTCTCATATAAAATCATGGTATTACCGTCAATAATTGTGGATCATTGTGCTAGTTTCTGTAAATTATGCTCATAGCAAAAATGCCGAAACTATGCCTCTGCTATTTAGTTTAAATGAGGTAAAAACACCTCAATACGTATGCAACAGACACTGTAAATGGCAAACATATTTACCCTATTTACATCTAGAGACTTCAAGAGAGCATAATTCGTTGTCTAACAACTATAAAAACTCAAGTAATTCACAACCAGCACGCAGGCGCCATCTTGGGTAACCGAGCTAGTTATGCGCATGCGTTGAGTCCTGTGGAAAGAGTTCTGCGTCACCTCATACGGGACCAAGAGAGGCTTTGATAGATTGTTTTGGCATAGCCTTTGAACGGGCTCTCTGTTTGGGGAAAGAGTGAAAAAATCGCGAGGAGAGGGAACTTTCAAGGGAAAGGGTGAGAGTCTGTAGACAAACATTTGGGACCGCTACATTCCGCCTTCTTGCGTTGTGATTACCGATAAATCTGTCAGCAAGATCGTCATCTGTCACTTGGGTACATTGGAATGTAATCAATTTCGCGTGTAGGCAACACACAACTTTTACGTCTTGCCAAAATGCTGCTTTTTCCAATACGTTTTTTCTCTGGCCGGTTGTTTTACAAGTCGAACTAAATTTGTCAAATTTCTACCAGTCCCGGACAATCGGACATAGGTTTTGGCACACCCTGTCATTGCGCCAAATATTGGCGCGCATCTTAATTAACTTGACTGTTGGAACGTTCGGGCTTGCTGACCATGAGAATTACAAACGCTTTTTTTAATGGCTTAAACGAATATCCTGTTGATAACCAAATAAGTGGAATAAACAAACCTTGAAAGTTAATAATGTCAACGGGCCAAGGGAAACAAATGAAAGCTTGACAACTAAACAGACGAGTCTCTGATGTAGGTAACAATCACGGCAGCGATCGATGATCATAAAAAGTGCCCACTTTAAGACACTTATGTTGAAAACATTACTTAAAAATCGATAAAAAGGTAATAAAACTCAAAGACATGTCGTTACAAATACGGATTGGCCTTGAGCTATAACCCAACCGTAACGAAACCTTACTGAGGCACGAGTGAAACGTCAAGTGCAGATATGACTGAAATAAACTAAGATAACCTACAAATAAGCAGAAATAATACTTAACAACACAATGTTAAATAATACGTGGTATTCAGTGACCTTACCTGCGGTACATTGCGGTCCATTTTACTTTAAAAGCGGTATTATGAGCGATATTCGAGGATTTTAAATAAGCGGCGTTGATGAAACAAACGGTAAATCCAGTTTATTTACTACAAAAAAAACCAAAAAAAAAACAACAACAACAACAAAAAACAATCGGTTAACAAACAGATTGTATGGGCTCCGTGTGGTCATCATGGTAGTGTGAATCAGTTGAATATGAAAAAAATTGCGGTTTTATAACCGTAATTTCCTAACGGGTCAAGGTCCGAGAAAACGAACGCAACATTGAAAACCGGTTTTAACCCCTTAAAACAGGTTTTTTTTTATTTTTAAAGAATGCGCTGGTACTGTCCAATTCTATTCACCAGTAATCTTTGCAAAAGGTAGTCATTATGAAGGCGTCCTACGAGTTTGTCTTGTTGAGTCTGTTGGTCGGATTTTCCTGGGAAAGTCCACTAAATGCACAGCCGCCAAAGCAATCTGTTCGTCAGGTAAAGCTGCCGTCACAAGCATACTTAAACTATACTGAGTTGCCGGTTAACTTTTGTTTAATCCAACTTTAATTTCAAAGTTGACGTTCACCCACGTAAGGCCCAACACAGCACGAAAAAGGAAATTTAAACGAGTGAAATGGTAGCGTAAAGCTGGTGTAAAATTCTCTTTTACTGACTTAACTTAACGACTCATTAACGACATATTATGCGCAAAGGTACTTTTAAAGAAACAGATATGATCTTTGCGTAAAGCTGCTCAAGAAAAATTCTGGATGCCACAAAGAGAACTCTCTCTAAAAACGTGAGTTTTTGAAAGCCCCTTTCACTTTAAATGTGTTTTAAAAATTCCTGCGCTGTTTTATGAGTTTGGTCTTTTCACGTTCGAGCCAACGCGAGTCCGAGACTATCACGAGCCATGAGTCAAGCACGAGCCAACCTCGATTCAAGCCCTAATATGTTATTTTTTATTGTTTTTGAGTTTCATGGCCAAAGAAAAGCAGATCTAAAGAGGCCTCATTCCCAAAGATTTCCTGACAAATATAACACGCTTCGGCTTAGCTACTCTTACATCTGAGTGCTCTGGTGTTAAATGCTACAAGTATCTTCCCATTCCAAATCAATTTTCAAGTGTGATGTCGATGGAACCTATGGTTGTTACTCGAGAGGGAAGTTAACGTATATGCGATATCGAATTACTGTTAAACCCCATTGATACGGACACTGAAGGCTCGGTAGAAAGTGTCCCAGTGTTTTGGCACGGGTGTCCGTATTAGGCTAGACCGCGAGCGGTCATGCTTCTTTCCTCACAGCCACGTGCTGGGAGCGAAAAGGTAAAAATAATGCAAATCAATGTCGAAAAAGGAGGAAAGATTGGGGCTCCGCCCTCGTTTCTCGTGCTCGCATTTTACCGTGTCTCAAAAGAAAAATAAAAGACTTCTCATAGTCTAGTATTAAGCGGGTCATGATATTAAAGTCAAAAAACACCTTTTTGTGATAACAAAATACAAAAGAAATAAGTGAGGATATTAGCAGTCGTCAAATTGAACATCTCTAACCTTCATAAAGCCCTTATTCTACGGATAAATCCACGGAAATACTAACAGTCGCTTATCTATATATTACTTATAAATCAAAACCGTTCTCTGCACAACTCGTTTGATGCTAACGAAATTGGCGTCTATACCTTTTCGGTGTCACTTTATCGCTGGGAAGTGATCGATATGCTGTTAACTAAAGTTTTTTTTTTACCTTAAAAAAGAAAAAGTCTTTTAGAACAGACAGGTGACAAGGACGTGTCCAAATAAAGGAAATTGGCTTTCTAAAAATATCTGTTGATTTGGCAAGAACAGGAGCCCATAATCTGAAGCGAGCAACCTCCATATACTCGTGCCACGGCGTTTTCACTGACCAGTTTATTTTTAGAA
The DNA here is from genome assembly GCA_942486035.1 of Porites lobata. NCBI lineage: Eukaryota > Metazoa > Cnidaria > Anthozoa > Scleractinia > Poritidae > Porites > Porites lobata. Next base: position 902,793 of record CALNXK010000116.1, read on the forward strand.
CGGTTTTAATGCGAGTTTAGAATTTCTTTAAAGTCCCAAAAACAAGTCAGCAAAACCTACAGACCTAAAAATAATAATTTTTGCCTTTTAATGACGTTACGTTTTCCTTTTTGATACCTTAAACTTCGAATAGGTTCACAGACGTGGCGGAGATTCAATTTTCGCAGGAAAAATTGTTTAAAAATGTGTCTAAAAATAAACCGGTCCGTAAAAACGCCGTTATATAGGCTTAGTATGGGAGTTGCTCGCTCCGGGTTATGGGCTCCTGGCAAGAAATAGCTGTCCGTTGTCTGTATTAGGCGGGTTCAATTTAGAGAAATTGTAAAGGCTTTCCCCAGGGACAAAGAAAACTGTCCGTAATAACGAGGTGTCCGCATTGAGCGGGTGTCGGTAAAGTGGGGTTTGATTGTTCTTTAAACATGGTTATTATTCATTCAAAATATTTCCCCGATTCTGATTGGCTAAAAGCACACGTTTAATTCACCATAACCAGTTACTGATGACCAAATTTGGAAGAATTTTGTGTTTAACGAGGAAATGACGTCAAAAATGCAGCTTTCGTGCAGGTTAAGGCACCATTAATCGAGAAGACCTGGGGACGAGGTTGAGTTGTTTTGATTCTAGAAACAAAAATGGCGGACATTTCACTCGTTTCAAGAGCAAGAACTAGGCGAAAAAATAGCTAAAAACATGGCAAGAACAGCAAGAAGACAACTCGAAGGGCAACATCGGCCATTTGGAGAATATTTGCGGAGCTGAACAACCTAAAACCTAAACGTGCACTATCAAAGATGAACTTAACATCGTTGGATCGATGGAGGTAAGCATGTTTTAGCTATATTTTTAAACTAGGAATTATTTTGAACGAATAATAAAACAATTATTGAATTCGGCTTTCGTATCATATGAAGAATTATGGAGATCTCGGAGGGTGTTATCCGCCGTGGCCTACGGCCTCGACGGATAACACCCTCCTCGATCTCCATAATTCTTCATAAGATACTCAGCCTCATTCATTAATTGTTAATTAGTAGATAACTAGTTTTTAAGAAGACGTAGAGACGGGAAGCGTTGTGTGGCGCCCGCCGAGCGGATTCAGCAAGACTGGGTACAAAAATATCCAACCCAGTTGTTACCTTGGGCAGCTGGGGTAAATTCTAACATGGGGTCTCGAGCAAGCGAAGTTAGGACAACAAGCTACAACAGCTGTGCACAGTTGTTATGCTACAGCCAATTGAAACCACTGCCCCCCGACCCCCGGGACTAAGCGGGGAATGTAAAATTTTTGAAATTTGAATTTCCCGCCATTTATTACTATTTCTAGTTACAAAATGGTTCTGGGCAAAGTTTGTGCAAATGCACTTGTTTTTGAACCATTACTAGTACTGAAAACTTTGGAATTTACGCTGTGAGCGATGGTGAGAAACAGCCGGTTAAAGCGGATCAAAAAAACTTGCATAAATTTAAAACAACTGGTCAGTTGAAAAGTGAAAAATCGAGAAAACGTTCTGGTTTCTGGTTTATTCATATTTAAAAGACAGTGTATCTATAGCAGTTAAAAGGGATGCAAAGTTTCAAACTACATTGTAGATATGTGAAAGGGGTACAATTTGTCAACAGAACGGTATACAAAAGGGTATCTTTAAAAAAAAAAAAAAAAAAAAAAGACATGGTATATGAAGAGGTAAGGGGTTGGACCTTGGGGCGGGGCTTCCCCCTATAAAACTTTACTGAGTACCACGCGGATAATGATCTCAGTCTAACATTTATTACACTCTTAGGTTGACTTGGAGGAAGATTCCATTACAAGGAGGGCTATCTCGGAAGGTCAGTTCTATTAAGTGTTTCCGCCTAAATATAGAGTTCTATCAAGAGACTATAAAGGGGACAGAGAGGGCATCCCCCATATACACCCTATTCCATAGGTAATTCTTCTCGAGTTATTTTTAGAATCGGGATAAAGTTACCTCGCGCGAGGCTCGGATGTTTCGTGGAGGTTTCGCATGACCAAACGCGGTGCAAAACATGTCGGGCGAGAGGCAATAAAAGCGTAAAAAGATCGAGAGCATTCCTGAATATTGAAGCGAAATGAGTCGGCGCTCACCTGGGAAAAAGGAATCGCTGGACTCTTTGACAACCCGTGAAATCAGTTTAACTCGAAGTTGTCGTAACCTCAGTGCTTTAATAAAATGAGAAATTTCGCCGGTCTATTGAAACCGGTGGTTTGTACAATTTAGGGAGTTTAAGATCCAACGACGCGGACGACAACTAGAACGTCAAAAAAACAATAGGTTTAATTAGCAAAACAACAACTTCGCATGTGCAACACACTTTTTTGTTCATTTCTTTCCCGTTTTTGCACGACTACGACGTGAAAATGCCTAATTTCGCGTTTTATGGAGGAGTTAAATAAGCAACGACGAAATTTTATTTCTCTTTCTGAGCTTGAATATGGTCCCTTGAAATTCAGCTTTAGGAGGGTTCGCCTACAATTGACAAAGTAAGTGGGTAGGAATAATCGCTATAAAGACTGAGAAAAATTAACATCAAACCAGAAATTGCTCTCTTCAAACTGTAAATTATAAATGATCACAGGAAGAACGCTTTCATTTTGGTGTCTTTAGTGAAAAATTAAAGCTCACAAAAAGTTCTGTTCCATCTTTAATTACCTTTAATTGTGACATTAAATTTCCGAAAGGTTTTCTGTCCCTTTAGATTACCTTTAATTGACCTTTATGTTACATTAAAGACTAATAACCTTTAGGTCTCGTTTTAATTGTCTTTAATTTATTCCAAAATTAGCTATTAAAATGTAGCACCTTTAATTTCAAATTAAAGCAAATTTAAATGATCTTAGATCTTTACTCATCTTTAATTTGAACTTAAACATTCGTAAAAGTAACGCAGAAAGAACGCTTGTATTTCAGAGTCTTTAATTACTTAAAGCTTAACAAAACATCTTTGTGATTCTTGAAACTTAATAATTTCAAGTGACATTAAGTTGACCTTTTGACTCAGGACAAACCACGTGCACTCGCTCGCTCGCGTGAGGAAACCTGACTACTCTATATGGCAACCCAATCAGCGTCTAAAAAACAAATTCTATCCAGGAGGACCCTCGGCGTTTATGCCAGTCCAAAGGATATTTTCAAGATTCGCCTCAGCTGAAGTGGATGTAGAGGGACAAAAACAAGTTGTGATGGCTCCCATCAACAGGAATGTTCAACTATAGTAACAATTGTTGCAAAGCTCATAAGAAAAATCCAGAACACACCCAGGCCTTTCATTTGACGCTTTACAGTATAGCTGAGTAAAAAGTGGCAAGATGATTTCTTCTTTTACATACATATAATTATTAGCATCGTTTGAAACTAATGAATAATACTACTAACAAAAAGTTTAACTGGTGTTATCATGAATTGCTTTTTTTATTCTCTTTTTGTCACACAATGTCGCTGAAAGTTCATCTCAGTACCAAAGCAGTAACTGTGAATTCCTGAAAGAAAACTGAAAAAAGTCTTTTCGCCTGATATCGGTGGACACTCCATCGCCTGCTGCATAACCCTGTGTCAAAGAAAAAATAAAACCTCACATCATAATTGTCAAAACTCTAGCAAGCTATGGCTACTGTCATTGAAAGCACCATTTGTGTGCAATTAGTCATTCAAGTGATACAAAATTTGCTGCTTAATATGTGTTGACTGGAAAAGGCGCAGAAACTCAAAGATCTGACAAAAAGCTGTCACTCGCATTCTGCACCATAAGCAATAAAATCTCACATCAGAATTGTTGAATCTCTAGAAAGCTATGGCCACTGTCATTGAAAGCATCATGTTATTCAAGGAACACAAAATCTGCTGCTTAATATGTGTTCACTGGAAAGGGTGCAGAAACTCAAAGATCTGACAAAAAGCAGTCACTCGCATTCTGCACCATAAACAATAAAATCTCACATCATAATTGTTAAACTTCTAGAAAGCTATGGCCACTGTCATTGAAAGCACCATGTTATTCAAGTAACACAAAATCTGCTGCTTAATACGTGTTCACTGGAAAGGATGCAGAAACTCAAAGATCTGACAAAAAGCAGTCACTCGCATTCTGCACCAAAAAACAATAAAATCTCACATCATAATTGTTAAACTTCTAGAAAGCTATGGCCACTGTCATTGAAAGCACCATGTTATTCAAGTAACACAAAATCTGCTGCTTAATACGTGTTCACTGGAAAGGATGCAGAAACTCAAAGATCTGACTAAAAGCCGTCACCTGCATTCTGCACCATAAGCATAAAAACTCACATCACAGTCATTGAAAGCACCATGTCATTCAAGGAACACAAAATCTGCTGCTTAATATGTGTTCACTGGAAAGGGTGCAGAAACTCAAAGATCTGACAAAAAGCCGTCACTTGCATTCTGCACCATAAACAATAAAATCTCACATCAGAATTGTTAAATTTCTAGAAAGCTATGGCCACTGTCATTGAAAGCACCATGTCATTCAAGGAACACAAAATCTGCTGCTTAATATGTGTTCACTGGAAAGGGTGCAGAAACTCAAAGATCTGACAAAAAGCCGTCACTTGCATTCTGCACCATAAACAATAAAATCTCACATCAGAATTGTTAAATTTCTAGAAAGCTATGGCCACTGTCATTGAAAGCACCATGTCATTCAAGGAACACAAAATCTGCTGCTTAATATGTGTTCACTGGAAAGGGTGCAGAAACTCAAAGATCTGACTAAAAGCCGTCACTCGCATTCTGCACCATAAACAATAAAATCTCGCATCACAATTGTTAAATCTCTAGAAAGCTATAGCCACTGTCATTGAAAGCACCATGTTATTCAAGTAACGCAAAATCTGCTGCTTAATATGTGTTCACTGGAAAGGGTGCAGAAACTCAAAGATCTGACTAAAAGCCGTCACTCGCATTCTGCACCATGAACAATAAAATCTCACATCACAGTCATTGAAAGCACCATGTCATTCAAGGAACACAAAATCTGCTGCTTAATATGTGTTCACTGGAAAGGGTGCAGAAACTCAAAGATCTGACAAAAAGCCGTCACTCGCATTCTGCACCATAAGCAATAAAATCACACATCATAATTGTTGAATTTCTAGAAAGCTATGGCCACTGTCATTGAAAGCACCATGTTATTCAAGTAACACAAAATCTGCTGCTTAATATGTGTTCACTGGAAAGGGTGCAGAAACTCAAAGATCTGACTAAAAGCCGTCACTTGCATTCTGCACCATAAGCATAAAAACTCACATCACAGTCATTGAAAGCACCATGTCATTCAAGGAACACAAAATCTGCTGCTTAATATGTGTTCACTGGAAAGGGTGCAGAAACTCAAAGATCTGACAAAAAGCCGTCACTTGCATTCTGCACCATAAACAATAAAATCTCACATCAGAATTGTTAAATTTCTAGAAAGCTATGGCCACTGTCATTGAAAGCACCATGTCATTCAAGGAACACAAAATCTGCTGCTTAATATGTGTTCACTGGAAAGGGTGCAGAAACTCAAAGATCTGACTAAAAGCCGTCACTCGCATTCTGCACCATAAACAATAAAATCTCGCATCACAATTGTTAAATCTCTAGAAAGCTATAGCCACTGTCATTGAAAGCACCATGTTATTCAAGTAACGCAAAATCTGCTGCTTAATATGTGTTCACTGGAAAGGGTGCAGAAACTCAAAGATCTGACTAAAAGCCGTCACTCGCATTCTGCACCATGAACAATAAAATCTCACATCACAGTCATTGAAAGCACCATGTCATTCAAGGAACACAAAATCTGCTGCTTAATATGTGTTCACTGGAAAGGGTGCAGAAACTCAAAGATCTGACAAAAAGCCGTCACTCGCATTCTGCACCATAAGCAATAAAATCACACATCATAATTGTTGAATTTCTAGAAAGCTATGGCCACTGTCATTGAAAGCACCATGTTATTCAAGTAACACAAAATCTGCTGCTTAATACGTGTTCACTGGAAAGGATGCAGAAACTCAAAGATCTGACAAAAAGCAGTCACTCGCATTCTGCACCAAAAAACAATAAAATCTCACATCATAATTGTTAAACTTCTAGAAAGCTATGGCCACTGTCATTGAAAGCACCATGTTATTCAAGTAACACAAAATCTGCTGCTTAATACGTGTTCACTGGAAAGGATGCAGAAACTCAAAGATCTGACTAAAAGCCGTCACTTGCATTCTGCACCATAAGCATAAAAACTCACATCACAGTCATTGAAAGCACCATGTCATTCAAGGAACACAAAATCTGCTGCTTAATATGTGTTCACTGGAAAGGGTGCAGAAACTCAAAGATCTGACAAAAAGCCGTCACTTGCATTCTGCACCATAAACAATAAAATCTCACATCAGAATTGTTAAATTTCTAGAAAGCTATGGCCACTGTCATTGAAAGCACCATGTCATTCAAGGAACACAAAATCTGCTGCTTAATATGTGTTCACTGGAAAGGGTGCAGAAACTCAAAGATCTGACTAAAAGCCGTCACTCGCATTCTGCACCATAAACAATAAAATCTCGCATCACAATTGTTAAATCTCTAGAAAGCTATAGCCACTGTCATTGAAAGCACCATGTTATTCAAGTAACGCAAAATCTGCTGCTTAATATGTGTTCACTGGAAAGGGTGCAGAAACTCAAAGATCTGACTAAAAGCCGTCACTCGCATTCTGCACCATGAACAATAAAATCTCACATCACAGTCATTGAAAGCACCATGTCATTCAAGGAACACAAAATCTGCTGCTTAATATGTGTTCACTGGAAAGGGTGCAGAAACTCAAAGATCTGACAAAAAGCCGTCACTCGCATTCTGCACCATAAGCAATAAAATCTCACATCATAATTGTTAAATTTCTAGAAAGCTATGGCCACTGTCATTGAAAGCACCATGTTATTCAAGTAACACAAAATCTGCTGCTTAATATGTGTTCACTGGAAAGGGTGCAGAAACTCAAAGATCTGACTAAAAGCTGTCACTCACATTCTGCACCATAAGCAATAAAATCTCACATCACAGTCATTGAAAGCACCATGTCATTCAAGGAACACAAAATCTGCTGCTTAATATGTGTTCACTGGAAAGGGTGCAGAAACTCAAAGATCTGACAAAAAGCCGTCACTCGCATTCTGCACCATAAACAATAAAATCTCACATCAAAATTGTTAAATTTCTAGAAAGCTATGGCCACTGTCATTGAAAGCACCATGTTATTCAAGTAACGCAAAATCTGCTGCTTAATATGTGTTCACTGGAAAGGTGCAGAAACTCAAAGATCTGACTAAAAGCCGTCACTCGCATTCTGCACCATAAGCAATAAAATCTCACATCACAGTCATTGAAAGCACCATGTCATTCAAGGAACACAAAATCTGCTGCTTAATATGTGTTCACTGGAAAGGGTGCAGAAACTCAAAGATCTGACAAAAAGCCGTCACTCGCATTCTGCACCATAAGCATAAAAACTCACATCACAGTCATTGAAAGCACCATGTCATTCAAGGAACACAAAATCTGCTGCTTAATATGTGTTCACTGGAAAGGGTGCAGAAACTCAAAGATCTGACAAAAAGCCATCACTTGCATTCTGCACCATAAACAATAAAATCTCACATCATAATTGTTAAATTTCTAGAAAGCTATGGCCACTGTCATTGAAAGCACCATGTCATTCAAGGAACACAAAATCTGCTGCTTAATATGTGTTCACTGGAAAGGGTGTAGAAACTCAAAGATCTGACTAAAAGCCGTCACTCGCATTCTGCACCATAAGCAATAAAATCTCGCATCACAATTGTTAAATCTCTAGAAAGCTATGGCCACTGTCATTGAAAGCACCATGTTATTCAAGTAACGCAAAATCTGCTGCTTAATATGTGTTCACTGGAAAGGGTGCAGAAACTCAAAGATCTGACTAAAAGCCGTCACTCGCATTCTGCACCATGAGCAATAAAATCTCACATCACAGTCATTGAAAGCACCATGTCATTCAAGGAACACAAAATCTGCTGCTTAATATGTGTTCACTGAAAGGGGTGCAGAAACTCAAAGATCTGACAAAAAGCCGTCACTCGCATTCTGCACCATAAGCAATAAAATCACACATCATAATTGTTGAATCTCTAGAAAGCTATGGCCACTGTCATTGAAAGCACCATGTTATTCAAGTAACACAAAATCTGCTGCTTAATATGTGTTCACTGGAAAGGGTGCAGAAACTCAAAGATCTGACTAAAAGCCGTCACTCGCATTCTGCACCATAAGCAATAAAATCTCACATCACAGTCATTGAAAGCACCATGTCATTCAAGGAACACAAAATCTGCTGCTTAATATGTGTTGACTGGAAAGGGTGCAGAAACTCAAAGATCTGACAAAAAGCTGTCACTCGCATTCTGCACCATAAACAATAAAATCTCACATCAAAATTGTTAAATTTCTAGAAAGCTATGGCCACTGTCATTGAAAGCACCATGTTATTCAAGGAACACAAAATCTGCTGCTTAATATGTGTTGACTGGAAAGGGTGCAGAAACTCAAAGATCTGACTAAAAGCCGTCACTGGTATTCTGCACCATAAGTAAAAATCTCACATGATCAGCACCTGGTCCTACCTGGTGGCCTCTGGCAACCTGCCTTTGTTTTGGTGACGGTGTAATAATTACTGTTTTTCGAGTATAGGCTCTCCAAGAAGATACCCCTTATATGAGAAAGTGATGAGTGAGTACAAGAGAAACGCAACTCGCTTTTCTAGGTAAATTTTGAGTACGCTTGAGCGTTTTCTGCTTACCAGATGCATATGAATAAGCTTATTGATGGTAGAGCTTATACTGAGAGAAAATCGATGTCAGCTTAAATTAGCTTAAATAAATCGCTCTGTAGGTTTTTTTTTCTGGAAGTATTAAACATGCATCGCTATTTATACATTAACGATAAATAGAACTACGTAAAAATTACCTTTTGATTCCAAAAATTACAAGCCCACACGCTTTCAACAACGTTTAACTGTGATTTTCCCGCCGATCTCCCGCCAGTGACGCCAGTTTGAGCCATTGTGTTACTGGTCAGCGACAAAAGATCAGAGCGAGGCGCTGGCGCAACAGGGGACCAAATATAAAAATATTCGAAAAATAGCGGGCAAATCCTCTAAACTCCTTCGTCTTCAACTGTTGAGAGTTCGTTTGTCGGTTTTAAAAGGCTGGATCGTTAGCGCTTACGGCTTGCATCAATACTTTTTTTTTTCTCGGAATTTATAATTGTTATTGTACAGCGAGAAAGCTTGTAGATCTTCGGAATTTTTTATTGTTATTGTGCAGCTAGAAATCGGTTCGCTATGGAAGGTCGATCGGCTGAAGATTGTGTTATGCTGCTAGAGGAACTAATCCAAAGTAACCGAAAACTCGCCGCAGAAAATGAGAAGCTGCGGCGAGAACACGAGGCAGCTAGAAGAAATCAAACACAAGTCCTGCAAAGGATTGAGCAAAGGTTAAATGAGCGAGAAGCTCCTGGCGAAAGACATCGCTCCAGACGCAGGGCTGCCGCTCATACAATTGCCTATCCTGTGGCATGTAGGGTAAGTATCAAAAGAAACGTGCATTTGAATGACGCAAAGACGATTTGCTATAAAAAAATTACATGAAAATTATACATTACAAAACTGAAATGACTGAAGTAGGTGGACATGCAGAATGAGGCGTAAAATTGGTTTGAATGGTTTTGGCGCGCAAATCTTGCATAAATTACTATCGTTCGGTCAGATACACGACACTCGTGACACTTTAGGCTGCATAGGTCACTTTTATTTCATTTTACTTATTTCTTTGTTTGAGAAAAAAACCTGCACGCTTTTAATACACAAGGAAGAAATTTGTGTAACAAGATTAAGGAAGATTTCATTTGTATTTTCTACCTCGACCGCCACAAAAAATGTATGCATGTAATAAATTACTGTACGATTACATGGGCATATGAGGTGGTGACAATAACTGACAATAAGCGTGGAACGTCATTTTTTTTTTTTGCATTGCAGGAGTTAATTTTTTCAAGCCACCTGTTTCTTGAGTGAGACATAAATGACGTCAAAACGAAACCAAAGCAGACATCTGAATTTTTAATGCTAAATTCTGGCTCCTGTCCCCGAGAGTCATAACCTGGGATGTCTTTTGACCAGCATATTATTGTCAAACTGAGAAAGGGATGTGATTTCTTTCATTTATAGAGAACACTAAGGCAAATATACAAGGTCCTTTCTAAAAAGGAAGACTTTCACGGCTTCTACCTTGATGAAGAGTAAGTATAATAAACATCTATCAAATTTTAATTTAACTACCAAACAGGTCTTAGCTTCACTTTAAAAACCAAGTAAGTTCTAATTTGAAGAGAAAGTAAATTACTGCACATACATCAATGGTAGGCCACACCTGGAGGTAATCTACGCAGGTTTGGAACAGGTCAATTACACGTAGTATAAAATAAAAGCCAACTGAAATAGTAATGACAGGAGGATTTATTAGTACCTCAGGATGTTTCTTTGGAAGCCACTACAGAACTTGGAAGGGTCAACAGTGAACACCTCCACCTCATGAATGACAATAGTACCCATTGTATTATGCCTTCCAACCCAATTTAGCTCTAGTTTTTCACCTGCCTTTTTTGTAGATTAACCCTTTAACCCCAAAAATCAACTTGCATATTCTTTACACTGTTCTCTGTTCATTGGTGATCATTTTAGTTTATTCTGTTTGATTTGTCTGTGATACTGTAAGGAGAAATTTGATGCTGGTCACTGCTAGGGGTTAAAGGGTTAAAAAGAATTTCCTTCAGAAGTTCAAAATGCCAGTGTCATTGAACATTGATGCCAATAATATGTACCTGATACCTGCCAAAGAGACAATATGTATCAAAGATCAAGAAAGTGACTTTGCTTTGGTGATATATCTTTTTAGAGTAAGCTCTGACAACAACGCTACTATCTTCCAAAGAGTAATGGCCCAAGTGTTACACCAACATGGAGGAGAGGAAAGGTGTCCATAGACAAGGGCCGTGATGGAAGGTACACTGTCATTCACATAAGGCAATTCACAGTCCAACCTTTATAATTGCTGTGGTCACCCTTTAGGAAGGGGCAAAATGACGGGTTAGTTTGACCCATTTAATACAGGTTCAAAATGCTTTAACGGACATTTACAAAAACACTACAAAGATACAGTAGTGAGTGAGAGTAGCGAGGAATTAATCCTTACCTCAAGGAGTTTTCCATTCCTCCAGATGAAGAGAGAAAAAAAGTCAACAATAAAACAGTTCATTACAAGGAATGCACAATTTCATTTAGTGCAGCGGTATGCTAATTGTTTTAAGAAGTGACCATTTAAACAGCCTGAAAGTGGGACTGCTTAATGTAAATTTACCTGTATTCATATGTATAATAGTCACACATCATTAAAGTCGGACAAATTTAGGCCATCTCCTGTTTATTTTAATTTTGGAACAGATCACGTGATATAATATAAATATAACATCAATTAAGATTTTAACCATCCAGTGGTAGCTTCATATCATTTGTAAAACATTGACAGGTTGGCCGCAGTGTTTATAAGTGATGAATTACCTTTGTCCTTAAGCAAACAAGAAAATCTTAATTGTTTTATTTGCTGGGCACCCTGAATTTTATAAGTTAGAGTAATTGGTTCCCCTACAATACATCATTTCCTAGAATACAGTCCCCTGTACTGATGTAAGCCTGTGCTAATGCTAGACACCTTACTTTACCATTACAACAGCTGCTCTACAAAGATATTTTCAGTCATTAAATGAGACTAGAAGACTGAAAAATTCTGAAAAATATGAAGATCATAAAAGGAAGACACGCATGTTGCATGATTTCTTAGAGTAACCTGATGTAAACCTTGGATGCTTAGTTGGTTTAAGTGGCTTGTTATCTCTGAAAAGGCAGTAAATAACATATCTACTGACCATATCTTTTCATTCAAAAAACAACAATTTATTATAAGATTTAATTTTTGTGATGTACAGAATAATAAGAGAGATTAGTCTGGATATTGTTTAAGTCTCATCTAATTATACTCTTTTGTTACATATCCAATGGTGGAATCAGTTGGATTGTATTGTAATGAGTTCTGGCCCACCACCTACTCTTATTCTGTTTCTTTCTTTTAGAAGTTAACAAGGAGGACAGCTGCCTTAGAAATGGTGAAATGGGGCGACAACCATGAGAATGGAAGAAGAGGTCCTCGTGATGGAGACAATGAGCAGCGAGGATAGCTGTTATGAAGCTGACGAAGACGGCTAGGAGGCACTAACCAGTTAAGATCAAAAAGCTCCCTTGGGAGAGCACAGCTCTGCGAAAAATCAAAAAGTAGCTTGATAAAAAGTATAACAAGAGGCCGTCTAAGAGGGCATGTGACAGGATTGTGCCTAGAACTGTACGGAGCCGTCAGAACGTGACCCTCCTGAAATTCCTGAATGGGCCCTTAATGCTCAAGCATCAGATCTTGATACTTCAACCACTTCATCTGTGTGATTGCAGGACTATCTTCATAAGTTGACAATGAACAGTGTTGTGAATTTATTTTATAAATTAACGATCATCAAACCTATTTGATAAAGATGTACTTTTAACTTTTTGAATTTGTGGTCCTTGGTCTATTTTTTTTTTTTTTCACCACAAAATGGTTTTGCCATTAAAGTAGGCAGTGAATAATTTCAAAATAAGAATTAGACATTATTGACAATAAACTAATTTTAAAGTAGATTTTGTTTGTTTCACTGTATTTATTTATTTCTTTAAGAGGAACCATGCAGTCATGGATTCCAGTGTTCAACTTATGATATTTTTCTCCGACAAGCTGAGATACCCCAGTTTTAATCCCTTTATCTTATTCTTTTCTTTGGGGCTTTTAATGAACATTAAAATAGATCGAATTGAAGGCACATTGAAGATGACAAACGCGGGGTATTATGAAACATTAAAATGGAATTAAAGGTAAATTAAAGATGACCTGGTGCCTTTATCAAACATTAAAATAGAATTAAAGACAAATTAAAGATGACTTGGGGCTTTTATAAAACATTAAAATAGAATTAAAGACAAATTAAAGATGACTTGGGGCTTTTATAAAACATTAAAATAGAATTAAAGACAAATTAAAGATGACATGAGTCTTTAATACTACATTAAAGTAGAATTAAAGGCAAAGCAAAGATATACCACCAAGCATTTTTGAAAAATTAAAGGTATACTAAAGTTGACACAAAAGATTAATTAAATGTTACTTTAGAACCCTTTAGGAGCAGTTCCTAAAGTTTATGAAATGAACCTTTCAGTTACCTTTCTTCTTAACTTAAAGCGGTTATGAAATGGTTCATAAGTTAGCCTTTAATTTTCACCTTAAAGTCTAGGAAAGGTGTATTTAATGTCTTTAGTAAATAAATTAAAGATAGTTTAAATACTTCTTTTGTGTATCCTTAGGTAAGCTTTAAAACAAATTAATTCTATTATTTCTTCCTGTGGATCCTGAGAGAATATTCAGTGTGTTAAGGATTTCCCTGCTCTACTGTTAGCTCTATACAAGAGAGGAAGGGCGATTCTTTTTTAATTTCGGTTTCGCTGACACAGCTTTCGCAGAAATCTCGCTGTAGTCGTTTTCGTCGACAAAAGGAATAGCAAAATCGCTCTCCGCGTCTTCCCCCATTTTGTTCTGCGTCATTTCGTGAAGGACGCGTGGCTCTCAGCGTGGGTCATCCAGGCGGAACACATTCGCGCTATGTGATTGGCTGTTATCTGATCCCCCCTTGAGATCTGTGGTGTTCAAAATAACTCGAGACGAATTACCTATGGAATAGGGTGTATATGGGGGATGCCCTCTCTGTCCCCTTTATAGTCTCTTGGTTCTATATATTAAAGTGAATACAGGTTAGGTTAGGTCCTTCTCATAGTTCTTACAGCTGATGTTACTTCATCAAATTTCAAACTAAATAATTATAAATTTTTTCTGATTTTTCTGGAACGGATAGCTTTCCTCGATAAACGGGCAAATGTGCAAACTGGGCACGAGTGTCAACTCAGAACGCAAGATCAAGAGGATCAGAGTGTGTACGAAAGTTGAGATGGCGGACATTCCAGACTTAAAAGGCTCTAGAGCAGCTGCAAACTCTCTACAACTGTTTCGTGTTATTTCTCTTTCAGATTCAGGTTGCTACGACCAATCGCCGTCTTGTAGCTACTGGGCGCTCACTGGCCAATGTGATGCCAATCCAAACTTGCAGAGATCCTGCTGTGTTTGGTGCAACCACGTGAAAAGTATGTACCTGGAAAATGGAATAAGTAAAACCCCAAGACTAAGAACCTGGATTTTAAGAACCTGTTAGGCTAAAATTTGCCCGCTAAGCCCCCTCTACATAAGAAACTGTTTAGCCTAAAATTTGAAACAGGTTCCTATTTTCTAAAATCTATGAAAAAAATTCTGTAGACTTGGGCAAATAAGATAAGTCAGCATTCAAGTAACATTCAGAGAATCCTCCAGGTTTGTAGACATAGGTGCCTCATCACTCCAACTGCAATGTAAATGCCAATGTTATACCCTTATAATTAGCTATATTGTATTTTTTTTTCTTCAGAAAATAAGAACCTAAATAGCCTAAACTAACGTGCTAACTACTATTTTATATATTAAAAACCTGTTTAGAAAAATCCAGGTTCTTAGTCGCGAGATATTAATTTATACCTTCCGTTTATCTTGGGCCAAAAGCTCAGGGTGTACTTCCTTATAAGATATGAAACATCAGCCGAAGTCATCTTGACCGAATATAATAGGCTTTTCTGGAATATCCAGTCTAAAGAAAGACTTAAGAATGGTCTCAGATCACAAACAGTTCAATCCAGATTAGAAGCAGCTGTAAAACATAATAGCATCGATACTGCGTCTGAATTACTAAGTGAAACTTTGGTGGAAGCATGCAAAGAAGCCGGATTGAAAGTGAGAGGCTGCAAAATTAAATGCAAATCACAAAACAAATGGTTCGACCAGGAATGCGAAACAGAAAAAGAAAACTTGCAATCCCTTGGGGAGAAAATTTCTAACAACACTAATAATTCAGAACTGAGACAACTACTGTGCGACAAAAAGAAGAGGTTTAAACAAACTTGTAGACGGAAGAAACGGCAGTATATCAGCAAAGGCATGTCTAACATCGATATGCAGAACTCCAAAGAGACCTGGCGATAAATAGGAAAAATCTTTAACTTAGGAAAAAGAAAAACACATGGAGCTGAAACTGAGTGAGTACGGAACATATGCATTTTTATAAATACTTTAAGCAACAGAATTCGACCCCTGTCAGTAATATACTAGATCCGGAGACGAATATGGAGACCCACAGTAACGAAAGAGTGAAAGGCCCACTTGATTATCCGATAACTGATGAAGAGTTCGAAGCTGTAATAAACAAACTGAGGGCAAACAAATCTCCAGGTATCGATAGTATATTAAATGAAGTAATAAAAATCGGAAAGGACGTCATTAAAGGGCATTTAGTAAAGTTGTTTAATCGAATCTTAGATACTGGCAAATACCCTGCTCTTTGGAGTTTTGGCCTCATTGTACCTATTCACAAAAGGGATGATCGATCCAAAGTCGAAAATTACCGAGGCATCACTTTGCTCTCTGCGCTAGGCAAGCTCTTTACATCAATCCTCACCAATCGACTGTACAACTACATGGTTCAAAAAGGAATTTTGAAAGCTGAACAAGGTGGTTTCAGAAAAATGCACGGCACAGTTGATAGCATCTTCACATTAAAAGTGCTTATTGACAAATCAGCTAAATCTAAACCACAGAAGCACCGAGGTTTACCCTTTTCATGCTTCGTCGATTTTAGAAAAGCCTTCGACTGTATACGCCGACAAAGACTGGTCAACAAACTGAGAAAAGAAGGTGTCCAAGGACGTTTCCTAGACGTTTTAATATCCATGTACTCAAATGATAAATCGGCAGTTAAACTGATGACAAATTAACCCAATCCTTTACTCGTAAATGCCGGGGTAAAGCAAAGTTGCATGTTGTCATGAGTCTTTTTAATTTCTATCTAAGTGATCTACCAAAATTCAACCGACATTATGCTAAGTGATAAATCTATTAATTGTTTCCCATGATTTGCGGACGATCTAGTGATCTTCTCTAGATCAGCAAAAAGCCTTCAAATTATCCTTAATAAGCTGGAATCTTTCTGCGAAAGTGCCGATTTAAGTGTTAATTTAGACAAGACAAAAATTATGATTGTTAATAATTGTGGTAAGTCTTTAAACAACTGCTTGTTCAGATACGGCGCTGATGAACTGGAAAACGTCAAATCCTACAAATATCTTGGACTAATAATGAGTCCTTACGGAAAATTCACTCTCGCTAGGCAAGAGTTGAAAGCAGACTCAATAAATTACGAGAAGAGGTGGGAAACCACTTTAAGAGAAAATATAAAATTAACGATGAAGTTATTTGATGCACCCTGATATCTCCCATAGTCTTTTATGAGAGTGAAGTGTGGGGGATTGATTGCAATGACATTAAATGGAATGAAAATAAAGCTTTCTGAGGCAAAAAAATCAAAAGCTTATTGGAACAAATAGGATTAGGAGAATTCTGGATGAAACTACACTATGCGGACATAGGAATCGTAAACATGACCAGGCAACGACTTAAGGATATCGCACTACAAAGATGACTAAGTGAAATAAATAACGACACCAGAAAAGATGCTAACCAAAGCAGCAAAATGAGAACCTACCGGTGATTCAAAACGATAGAGAATTACAAATGTGAAGATTATCTACATCAGATCACCAATATGCGACACAGAATAGCTCCAACAAAACTGCAACTTAGCGACCACAAATTATCCGAGACCGTTTAAGAAACCTGCAGGAAGAATATGCCCAATTTGTAAAATAGACAACAACTTTATTGACTTTATCTTCGACAAGAAGATTTCAGTACCAAAACAGTCAATACAATGACAAATGAAACAAAGTAAAAAGTTACGTAAGAAAGAAAGGAAAAACAACTATATCTTGAACATTATCATAAAAGAAAAATTAGAAATGGAGGACGAATACCATTTTCTAAATATATGCCCT
>CALNXK010000116.1:922500-937500 GCA_942486035.1 Porites lobata
GTTGCGCTTGCTGCAACCTTCAGTACAATGGCTTTCTATTGTTCACCTTAATGATGATGCAAAGCCACCGCCAAAGTGAAATTTGCGCGAATTTGATGTATCACGAATCCGACCCCGGCCAGGCGGGTTACCCCACCTTGAAACGTTTACATGGCAAAATTTGACCCCGGCTGAGAGGGTAACCCGGTCTGGTAGACCGGGCTACCCGCCTTGGCAGGTCACACCACCTATCATGTAAACGTGATCAAATTAAAATGAGAGATCATATGGGCAAACGGGTTACCCCACCTAAGCGGGTTACCTCACCTACCTGGGGTCCCCCACCGCCATGTAAACAGGCCCTTAATCTGTCATATGTCAAATTTTACATTCACCGAACCTATTAAGTATTCAGCTTAAAACGTTCGACGCAAGGTTCGTCCGTTAGGATCGACAGATTTGAATTTGAGCTGATTTGAATAAGTTTGACGAAAAAGTAAAAATCGCAGATAAGTATCTCAGTGCGTCAATTATTTCAGAGTTAACCATTTGCATTTGTGGTGATTCGACTTTTTGGAGGCAACTGATTTCGTTGGTGGCGAAATGATTTCAGTTGGGGCGGGATGACCGTAAAACTCGTATAGAACTTAAGTAAAGGCTGAAATATTAAACGATTAAAGTAGAATTTAGCACAATCAGGATTTATTGGAATTTATTTTGTCTACCACCTATATTTCTTCGTGCGCAAATGGAGAAGTTGGGGGGAGGAGGCGGGTGGGGTTGGAAATAAAGATCACTGAGAAAGAGGAAAGCGGGAAAAACGGGATAAGGTTTAGTCCATACAAAGGCAGCCCAAATTTGCATTAACTTGTCTGACCTTTTGCAGATGTCAATGCAAAAGGCAGTGCATTCTATTCTTGTCAGTTATCTGAGTCTAGCTGTGAGTGTTGTTTCGTCTAATCGCCATAACGAATTGCAGAAAATTGCCATAATACTCTTTAGTGTGCGGGCTCGCCTCAAAGAAGCTTTTTCAAGAACTCCCGCCTTTGATTTTATTACGTGCAGGCAGCTTTTAAACTTTACACTCCAAATAGGAGGCGGTCTTCAAACCATCATGATAGTGTAAATCAGTTGAATATGAAAAAAATTGCGGTTTTATCCCCGTAATTTCCTAACGGGTCAAGGTCCGAGAAAACGAACGCAACATTGAAAACCGGTTTAACCCCTTAAAACAGGTTTTTTGTTATTTTTAAAGAATGCGCTGGTACCGTCCAATTCTATTCACCAGTAATCTTTGCAAAAGGTAGCCATTATGAAGACGTCCTACGAGTTTGTCTTGTTGAGTCTGTTGGTCGCATTTTCCTGGGAAAGTCCACTAAATGCACAGCCGCCAAAGCAATCTGTTCGTCAGGTAAAGCTGCCGTCACAAGCATACTTAAACTATACTGAGTTGCCGGTTATCTTTTGTTTAATCCAGCTTTAATTTCAAAGTTGACGTTCACCCACGTAAGGTCCAACACAGCACGAAAAAGGAAATTTAAGTAAGCGAAATGGTAGCGTAATGCTGGTGTAAAACTCTCTTTTACGGTATGATCTTTGCGTAAAGCTGTTCAAGAAAAATTTTGGATGCTACAAAGGGAACTTTCTCCAAAAACGTCAGTTTTTGAAAAAACCTTTCACTTTAAATGTGTTTTAAAAATTCCTACGCTGTACGTTTAATGAGTTTGGTCGTTTCACGTTCCAGCCAACGCGAGTTCAAGTCTATCACGAGGCCTTGAGTCAAGCACGAGCCAATCTCGAGTCAAGCCCTAATATGTTATTTTTTATTATTTTTGAGTTTCATGGCCACAGAAAAGCAGGTCTAGAGGATTTCCTGACAAATATAACACGCTTCGGCTTAGCTACTCTTACATCTGAGTGTTCGGGTGTTAAATGCTACAAGTATCTTCCCATTCCAAATCAATTTTCAAGGTGTGATGTTGAGATGGAACCCGCTATGGTTGGAACTCGTGAGGGAAGTTAACGGATATGCAATATCGAATTACGGTGAAACCCCATTAAAACGGACACTGAAGGCGCGATAGAAAGTGTCCCAGTGTTTTGGCATGCGGTGTCCGTATTAGGCTAGACCGCGAGCGGTCGTCCTTCTTTCCTCACAGCCACATGCCTGCGAGCGAAAAGGTGAAATTAAAATAATGCAAATTACTGTCAAAAAAGGAGCAAAGATTGGGGCACCTCCCTCGTTTCTCGTGCTCGCATTCTACCCGGTCTCAAAAGAAAAATAAGAAACTGCTCACAGTGTAGTATTAAGTGGGTCATAATATTAAAGTCAAAAAACACAAAATACAAAAAGAAATAAAACAGGATATTAGTAGTGGTCAAATTGAACATCCCTTACCCTCATAAAGCCCTCATTCTACGGATAAAATCTACGGAAATACTAATAGTCGCTTATCTATATATTTCTTATAAATCAAAAGCATCTGAACCATTCTCTGCATAACTCGTTTGATGCCGATTGAAAATGGTCTGGAATTGGCGTCTATACCTTTTCCGTTTCACTTTATCGCAGGGAAGTGATCGATATGCTTTTAACTAAAGTTTTTTTTTACCTTAAAAAAGGAAAAGTCTATTACAACAGAAAGTTGATAATGAAGTGTCCAAATTAGCGGAATTGGCTTTCTAAGAATATCTGTTGATTGGGCAAGGAATAGCTGTCTGTTGTCCGTATTAAGCGGCGGGGTCGAATTTAAATAAAATGTGAAGGTTTTCCCCAGGGACAAAGAAAACTGTCCGCAATAACGAGGTGTTCGTAAAGTGGGATTTGAGTGTGCTTTAAACATGGTTAGTAGCTAACTATGCTTTTAAGAAGACGTAGAGACGGGAAGCGTTGTGTGACGCCGGCCAAGCGGATTCAGCAAGACCTGGGTACAAAAATATCCAACCCAGTTTCAAGCCGCATGAAGTTTTTTTCGGCGTTATCAAATTCCTTGTATGAATCTTTTTTAGGCCATAGCATGAATATTTTTAGGGTTAATTGGAGTGCATGAATTTTTTTCATTTAATTTTCCCTTGCGCGAATATTTTTTTGTACTTCGCCCGCCCCCCCCCCCCCCCATAAGTTTTCTAATGGTCCGTCCCTTACCTAGGGCAGCCTGGGTAAATTCTAATATGGCGTCTCGAACAAGCGAAGACGGACAACAAGCTACAACAGGTGTGCACAGTTGTTATGCAGCAGTGAATTGAAACCACTGCCCCCCGACCCCCGGGACTTAGCGGGGAATGTAATATTTCTGAAATTTGAATTTCCCGCCATTTTGTGCTATTTTTAGTAATACTGGACAGAGGCATAGCGTGAAATTTTGACTAAGTTGTTCTTACAAGAAGAAAAGTTAGAGCACCGAAGGCACTCCGAACTCTGGGGGTCTAAGGTTTTACATTTAGGGTCTCGGTATCCCAATTTCCTGTGATTCCTCATTTTCAGTTAATAGTACAAAAAAATGCACTGGTTATTTATTTATTTTACCCAACTCTAGTGTCAGTATTGGTAAGGTACTTTTTTTGGTGCCATGATAAAACTTTCCATCGATGTGAGTCCTGAGCAGTCTCATGGCGTAACACAGTACATGTATTAAGTAAACGCTTTTTAACTCATAGAGTTTGTAATATTCACTGCATTCTCTAACAGTTTGTTTGAATGATCAGGTAGACCTCTCGGGATTCAGTGACTTCAGCTGTGTTTTGCATACCTATATTCCTAATCTCACGAGTGCAAATGTCGTTCTGACGCCACACGGCATGGTATGGTAACCTCTCCCCCACGAACACCTGGGGACGGGCGAGGCTGACACTGTGAGGGGGCAGGGTAGGATACATTTTTTCGAGTTCAGCGCGTGTTTAGAACGGCGTTTGCTGAAACGCCGAACCACTGTCTCATTATCTAACTTGGCAAGTCGAACCTATGCTGGGGTCGAACCAATTAAATTGAGACGAACTTAATTGCGGCAAACGTCGAACCGTTCGTGCGCCTATTTCAAAATTAATAGGTTCAACGAATTAAATTAGAGTAAGATTCGACGTTTGCCCCCAGCAAATTATCAAGAAGGTCTACAATTGAGTAAGTGACTCATTTGGATTTTGGATTCCAATCGTCAGTAGGATTCCGGATTCCTTGAGCGGTATTCCGGATTCCAAAGCCCAGGATTCCGGATTCTAAAACAAATTTTTCCCGCAGTCCGGATTCATACAAGCAAAAAATTCCCTGATTCTGGAATCCGGATTCCCCTACATAGGGTGAAATAATTAACACTATGATTAAACGCAAGGGTACGTTACATGTCACGTCATAGCTTCACGCTCCTTTCACATTGCACGCGTTAATTATGTTACCTTGGTAACGTTAGATGCCATCAGTTAATAAAAACAGTTCTGAGTAATAGTGATCTGTGTGGGCTTACACGAGGAGGCTCCACTCAATAAGGGTACCTTTTTCAGGCTTCGGGTCTAAGTGAAAGGGCAAGGCCGGATTTCAATAGTTGAAGTATATGAAAGGGTAGGGATACCTGTCTGCAAAAGAGCTCAAAAAGGCTAAGATAAAAGTCGAGAAAACGTTCTGGTTTGTGGTTTATTCATATTTAAAAGACAGTCAATTTATAGCAATAAAAGCGATGCAAAGTTTCAAACAACATTGTAGATATGTGAAAGGGGTACCATTTGTCAACAGAACGGTATACGACAGCGGTATCTTTTTAAAAAAAAAAAGGTATATAAAAGGGTAAGGGGTTGGACCTCGGGGCGGGGCCTCCACCTATAAACTTTATTGAGTATCACCCGGATAATGATCTCAGTCTAACATTTATTACACTCTTAGGTTGACTTGGAGGAGGACTCCATTCCAAGGAGGGCTATCTCAGAAGGTCAGTTCTATTAAGTGTTTCCGCCTTAATGTAGAGTTCTATATATTAAAGTGAATACAGGTTAGGTAAGGTCCTTGTCATAGTTCTTATAGTCTCGGTATAGTTAACATTACTTCATCAAAATTATTACGGGCGACAAAAGGAGCCCGCAGCCTATTCTTGGTGAGCGGCACTCTATTAACTGTAGAGCGGGATTTTTCCCGAATCTGTACATATTCTTGGAGTGTCCGTATAATATGTGAGTTTTAGGTCCGTCTGATGTCACGATAATCACGTGAATGCACATGCAAGTGATGCAACAATCATTATTACATTCGATTCGCAAGCACACGTTATTCAGGTACACAAGTATTGTATCTGAATTGTACTAAATGGGAGACTTTTCGATTCGCCGTGCCTGCCTGGAATCTATTCACCCAGGACAACAAAACTAAAGCCTGATCTCATCTTAGTGGGGGACACTTTTTCGGTAAAGTACGAGTGCTAACAAAGTCTAGAAATCGATGTAAGTTAAGTTTATTTAGGTTTCATTACAGTGCATGGTTTTTTTTTATGCTTTTCGAAGCATGTTACGTCGCTTGTCATTCGAAAGCTTTCACAGAGATTCACGTTTACGCCAAACAGCAAACGTGAATTTGTACCACGTGACCAAGTTTCCCCTTATTTTCCGTTATTTTCCGTTTACTCTTTATTGCTTCTACACAAAAATAAGTCAGTTTTATGCCAGTTGTAACCAGAGGAATCGTACAGGACTGTTTTTTATCTGCTTAATTTGATTCTGAGAAATTCTCAACTTGAGTCTGATGTTTGCCGTTTGCTGTAAACGCGAATCTTAATCTCTCTAATAGTAAGCTTTTAACTCCAGTGGTAATTATTCCATTTCATATCAACGGCCTTTGGTCATTGAACACGGATTGAATATTCGATTGACTAATAAGACTTCGTGCATTACCTTATACACGTATTACTTGTGTCACGCATTACTTGTGTCACGCATTACTGTTTCAATGTATCTTTGCCGGTGAATACAGCCGTCTCTCCTCGCTCCTTACCATTCGCAGGTGCCCCCCCCCCCCGGGGGCTAATCAGTCTCGCTTGCGTAAGCAGCGAGACTCAAAGTCTCCAACGCGTTTTTCGCCGCGGTGGGTAGTCCCTTATATAGGCTATATAGGTATGTGCCGCGCCAAAGGGTATGCATTTTTTAGCTGTTTTGGTAGATCTGAAATAGGGCATCAATGTCGACCATTTTGGTCTGAAATAGGGTATGGTTTGTGCACTCTAGTCTTGAATTGGGTATGTTTTTAAGAAGAATTAGCAACTTCTTCATCATTTGGCAATAAGACCACTTCCCTTTTCATGTTTACGCCAACTACCGAGTACGTGCCGTAACAGCTTGTCACGCGCTCGTGTCAAGCGCCGGGCTCCAGGGCTTCAGCTCTGAAATAGGGTAGGGAAAATTACAGATTTTGGTCTGAAATTGGGTAGGGGTTTCAAGAAGCGTGCCGCACACCCCATCCCAATTTTTCTGCAAGTCCCCTCCCCGAAACTTGTGGAACACAAAAGGCAGGTCCTTGTGCCAGGCATTCCTTGCGGAGACCGTGGAAACTGGGACTAAGAATCGTTGCGTGATTGAAGCCACGCGTGTTTTGCGAAGAAAGCTTAGGAGAGGTTAGATTTAGAGCTTTTCCGCAACGTGTCGGTCGACGAATTCTATCGCTTGAAAGCGTTGATTACTTTGGAGTAAGAGAACACTACTGAGTGGTCGGGAAAAAATAAGAATCTTAATTTGCAAAATTGCGATGGTCGGGTGTTGTAAACTTTCATTGTATGCAAATGAGTCTCGTGATGAGCATGCGATTTATTTTCGGCGATTAAAATGACGTGCCCTGTAAATCACTTTTTCGATATCTGGCAGTGATGTAATTTCTCCAGAATCGAGGTCCTTGAATTTTCGTGCATTTATACACGCGTATAGACTGCTACCGCAGAGGTATTTTTGGTCGTCGCTAACACGCGTATAAAAAGTATCGACGTCGATAAAGTAGGAAGTAAAAAACCGTTAGCGAGTAAATCATGTTTCTTGTAGAATTAATCGCCTCCTCATTTCTCGATCTAATCTCCAGGCAGGCGAGATGTGTATGCCGCTGTAAGCGCGTTCTTGTTGTATCTAAGCAACTGCGAATAATATCATTGAATTAAACATGAGTCTTGTTTATTGTGTTGTTCAATCCAATTTTCATGATCCGCAGTGATTCCTTTTGTTGACACTTTTATAACAAAAGGGAATTCACATTGATATGAAAGCGGTTTCGCCTTCACTTCCTAGCCAACAACTAATGCTAGTCAATTTTCCTAAGTTTTCACTGAGAGCATATAATTTTCCTGGTTAAACGCGCAAATGTGCAAACTGGGCACGAGTGTCAACTCAGAACGCAAGAGGATCAGAGTGTGTACGAAAGGGGGCGAGATCGCGGACATTCCAGACTTAGAAGGTTCCGGAGAAGCTGCAAACTCTCTACAACTGTTTCATGTTATTTCTCTTTCAGATTCAGGTTGTTACGACCAATCGCCGTCTTGTAGCTACTGGGCGCTCACCGGCCAATGTCATAACAATCCAAACTTGCAGAGATCCTGCTGTCTTTGGTGCAACCACATGAAAAGTATGTACCTGGAAAATGGAATGCAGTAAAACCCCGCAACTAAGAACCTGGATTTTAAGAACCTGTTAGGCTAGAATTTGCCAGTTAAATCCCTCTCTATATAAGAACCTGTTTAGCCTAAAATTTGAAAGAGGTTCTTATTTTCTAAAATCTATGAAAAAATTCTGTAGACTTGGGCAAATAAGATAAGTCAACATTCAAGTAACATTCAGAATCCTCTTAAGAGACATAGGTGCACGCCACATCACTCCAACTGCAATGTAAATGCCAATGTTATGCTCTTATAACATATTGTATTGTTACTTTCTTCAGAAAGTAAGAACCTAAACAGCCTAAACTAATGTGCTAACTATCATTTTATATAAGAGCCTGTTTAGGCTAACTTGGAAAAACCCACTGCAGGTTCTTAATCGCGAGATTTTACTTTATACCTTCTCATTATAAAAGTTGAATCCTTCCATGTGTGTCGCCTAGTTCTTAGTTCCTAGTTCTTTGTGTCTTCACGCAACTCTCCTCCCTTCAAACGATAGAAGCATTTGGTCACTACACAAAGAACGGCTGCGTGTGAGACTAGCATGTTCGTTCTTCGTGAGATTCTGAGATTTTTTCAAAAACATTATTCGGAAGATGTCAGTCGAAAAAATAGGTTAAGACTCACGAAGACGACCCAGGATTTAACAGGTAGATATCAAAATGATTAGACTACTTTTTCTTGTTTCTAAACGAGAATAAACGCGATATCACCCCATGTAATAAAAAAGTTAATCCAAGACAGTCTTGGATTCTGAATTCCACGCAGTGAATTCCGGATTCTGAACACTGGATTACGGATTCCTTGTAAATGGAACTTAGTTTTTTTATCTTTTTAACTTGGAAATGGCCTATTGCATCCCTCGAGGGCGGATTTTTTTGGCAACAGTGTTTCAAAAGGGTTTCCCTGGGTACCACAGGTGTTTTTGTCGCTTGCGGCTGGATGCCTCGGTATCGGTCGTAGGCCGAAGTCATCAGGGTCACCATAAAGACTTGACCCAAAACGAAAACCGCGCATGAAAAGTCTGTGGCTCTCAGGGTACCCAGGGACTACAACTGAATGTGTTAGAAATTGTTGTTTGTTTGATTCTGTTTTCGTGGAAATTGTCGTTCCTGGAAATATCGCAACTCTCCGCGGAAAACAACGATTTATCTTGGGCCAAAATGTCTAAATTGTAATTCTATACTAATATATATCCTTTTCTGTCACCACAGCATTGCTACAGGTTAAAGATTTCAGTTGCCATGACAAATATTCCGTTCATGATTGTTATCGTTGGGCAGTACAGGACGAGTGCTACAAAAACCCCGCCTTTATGCTTCAATTTTGCTGTAACTCCTGCCGGATAGAAGGTAAGCTGGTGATGTTTATCACTAGCCTCCATCTTCTTTGTTTATGTTTTTGATATCATGGGATTTTAATCAAGTTATGGAGGCATTGTGGTACTGAGTGGTCAGTGCGTGAAAAGCGCGCATTTCGGAGATGCGAGGTTTGATTCTCTGTTTTGACCACCAGCTAGACTTTTCATAGTACCTAGTCCTAACCCTCGACCAGCCTTGCAAAAAGGCAGTCGCCAGTTGGGATTGATTATGGACTTAAACTTAATTTTTATTTCTAGCTGTTAAAGATTATTTGAGGGGAGTGTGTTCGTACTAAGTCGGCAGCTAAGTAAATATATTCATTTTATGACATTAATTTAGTTCAATTTAAATTTTCCAAGTTTCGTTACTTGCACATTTTTCCACCCTCGCACAACAAGTGTTGATAAATTGTATGATTTAGTTTTGTGTGTTGTAGTAATTTCTTCTGAGAAAATATTTGTCTATTTTTCAGACGTCGTTATCCCGTGGTAGACCACTCAAGGACACTGGGACTGTCAATCAGTAATCAGTATTTCAATTCAAATGTCAACGTTTTATAGTTTGTCTAGCTCGTCACCTCGCCACCAAACCATTTAGTCTGCAAACACAGACACAGATCGTCGCTTCTATACAACCAGAAATACGTTTGTGTTCGCAGGCTACCAAACCATCTCGCCACAAACGAAATTGCTACCAAGAATAGAACTTAGCGTTCAATATTGTTTTAAAACGTCCCAAGCATACCATATAAATGAAAAGAGCTTCATGAACGGACATTTTCTCTTCACCGTTACGTTATTATCATATCTCAAAGAAAATGACTGGTGGTTTTAATAGGGAGCTAATAAAGCAATAAAGACAGCGACGGCCACGAAAACGTCAATTGAATCATTAAGTGAATTTGCGCTGCTTCAAACTTAGTCGCGGTTATATTCCAACTCGTTTAATTCGTTAAATGTTGGCGGCAAACTTTTCTTGAGCTGAATTTAAAAAAGACTCTATCGCAGTCTAGGAAAACAAAAAGAAAGTCGTTGAGCGCTTACCATTTGTATGGAAAACCCGGAAAATTCGGAGAGAATTCAAATGGAACGGTTCGTCCTGGTGGAAATTTTCCGGAAAAAAAGTAATATACTTTCGAGGTATTTATACCTTTTTTCGGTTCTTACCGAAACGACCGAAATTTTCCGTATCATTCGTTTGGATTACCAGGGCCAGGGTTCAAGTCGAGAGAAAGTGAAAAATTTACCGGTATTTTGTTATTTTATTTTTTTGTTTTTTTGGCCAAGAGAAGGGCGACTGCCCTTCCCATTTATTTCCATGTAAGACAATTTTACAGGTTGGTATGTAGACTAGGGATGGAAGAGAAAATAAAAATTACAGAAGATGAACTAAATGATCACCATCTAGCGAGCATAACACACTGTTAACTGCTCAAAAACGAGAGAATAAATCTAAATCATTATATTTGTACAGATATAGAGAGTGTTCAATGTTCAAGCGTTCCTTTATCAATAAACGAGCAAAGTTCTAAAGATTAGCTGATCGGTGCTCATGTCGTTGTATGTTACACACTGTCCATATAGTATATCGCGTGATATTAAGAAGGTAATTACAGATGCGATTTGACAAATGATTTCGGTTATCAGAAAAGCTAGTTCGTACAATATGTTTTAAAGTAAGAGTACCAGGAGAGCCAGTAATATGTGTAATAAATTTCTCACAGGGACCGCGGAGACCATTTTAAAGTGGTGGAGCTAAAAAATCTGGCCAGTACAAAGAAGCATTAAGTTCAGTGTTTCGCCATTTATCTTGCATTTGCGCGCCATCTCATTTACAACCTCAACAAATATAACATAAACGTCGTCACTTGTTATAGTGTCCAGTGTAGCCAATATGTTAAATAAACCTTCCTAAGATTGCTACTTTTTGAAGTTGTCTGCAATGCTGAAGTTTCTCTTGAGGTTTTCATTGCGGGAAACAAACTCCTGTGCGACGTCAGCTATAGAGACACTGTCTGTTCTCCGCTTGTGACCATTCCGGCAACACTGCTAAGTTGCTAAACCTTTCGTCACGCATCTTGGATCGAAACGACGTCTTCAGACGCCGTGCAGATGAGAGTGAACGCTCGCCAGCAGCACTGGTAACAGGATTTACAGCAAGCAACTTACAGATAGTTTGGACTTCCTGAATTAGCCTCTTTTCTGGTTCTGGAAACTTTAACACCGCCAACAGCATTTCGTTAAAACATGATATCTTCTCCTCCTTTAACATAACTTCCAAAATACTTAGTTGCTCAGGTAGCGCCCCTGTATCAACATCTTCGCTGTATGACGCATCACGAAACTGAACTCTGCCTCGTCGTCACCAATATGAGCTTTAACCAAGAGGGTCTCCATCTGGGTGTAGGAGCTGAAGCTTTCCTGATTAACGCGGTGATATATAGCCCGACAATAAGATGAATACCCTCATAATAGACCCCTCTAAAGTGATCTTTGGCAGTTTGGGGATAGCTTGGTGCACCAGCACCAACCTCCAGTCTGACCAAAGTGCGTCGTTTTCTTGGAAGCGTTGGTTCGCTAAGCAGGCCTTCACTCTTGCAGACAACATCAGCATAGAAATGGTCCAAGCTTTCATCAGTGCGAAATTTTGTCAGCGTCTTCTTTGTTAGTTTTGGCAGGCGTTGTCCAATGACAGCAGCCCTCTTAGTACCCTGAAAATCCTTAGATAGATTATCGGTATGGGAATAAAGGTACTCTCCAAGATGAAAAGCAAAGAAAAAGTCAAATCGCTCCTTCCATTTTGGGCCTTACATCTTATTATCCTTACAAGCAAATCGGGTTGTAATCGTTCGGACATACAAACACCCAACTCTTCCATAGGGCAAAGTCCAATAATTCCACGGGAATTTTTTCCATGTCAACTGGAGCCCTAGAAAATAAATCCCAGCAATAAAAGTGGTAGGGCTATAGCCCTACCAGCCCCTCCATCTCCGCGGTCCCTGTCTCAGTTTGACGTAATAGGGGTTGTACGGTTGCCAAGAAAAATACCAGTACCATTTGACGGAAATTTTTCACCGAAATTTCCGTACAAATGGTAAGCGCTCGTTGTCTTGTGTTCTCGTCCTCCAAAAACCAAGAAAAAAAAGTGAAATTAGCCACTTTTCACGTCGTAGTTGTGCAGTGACGGCAAAGAAATGTACAAAAAAACGTGATGCACGTGCAGACTTATTGTTTTTTCTAATCAAGCCTGTTGCTTTTTTGCCGTTCTCGTTGCCGTCGTCGTCGCTTTTAATTAAGCTCTCTAATGTGAAACTTTTCTGGCAGCCGTTAAAAGATATTTTCTCTCGCTATAGCTTTGGCCCCGAGGAATTCTTACTTTGTTAGCCGAAATATTGGCCTACAATAAATCAGTCCTTTGTCGTAGTGCCAGCCTTACATTCAGTTTTGTTTTGTTCTTTAATCTGTCATATGTCAAAGTTTACATTCACCGGACCTATCATCAGTATTCAGCTCAGACGTTCGGCGCAAGGATCGTCAGTTAGGATCGACAGATTTGTATTAGAGCTGATTCGAATAAGTTTGACGAAAAAGTAAAAATCGTAGATATTAAGTGATCCCAGGTATTAAACTGCGTCAATTATTCCAGAGCAAGAGAGGATAAAGGGGAAAAGATCAAGTAAGAGTAAAGCGGGGAAAACGGGATAAGGTTTAATCCATACAAAGGCAGCCCAAACTTGCATTAACTTGTCTGATCTTTTGCAGATGATAACGCAGAAGGCAGTGCATTCTTGTCACCATAAAAAATTGCAGAAAAATACCACAATACTTTTTAGTGTGCGGGCTTCCCTCAAAGAAGCTTTTTCAAGAACTCCCGCCTTTGATTTTATTACGTGTCGGCAGCTTTTAAACTTTATACTCCGTCAAATAGGAGGCGGTCTTCGAAACCATCGAACCCTGCAACTAAACTATATGTTTACTATTATTGGTAATATTGCTTGCGCATGCGAATGTGACAGATATGTAAATTGTTCCACTGAAAAGACGATGCATTCATGGTTTACCACTGAACCCGCTCTCATATGAAATCATGGTATTACTGTCAATAATGGTCCTTGTTTTTGTAAATTATTCTCACAGCAAAAATGTCGAAATTATGCCTCTACAGTTTAGTTTAAATGTGGTAAAAACACCTCAATACGTATGCAACAAACACAGTAAATGGCAAACACATTTACCCTATTTACATCTAGAAACTTCAAGAGAGCATAATTCGTTGTCTAACAACTATAAAAACTCAAATAATTCACAACCAGCACGCGGGCGCCATCTTGGGTAACCGAGCTAGTTATGCGCATGCGTTGAGTCTTGTGTCACCTCCTCCGGGACCAAGAGAGGCTTTGATAGATTGTGCTGGCATGATTTTTAGCATAATTCGTCATTAGGAGCAGAAGTTTCCTCTATTTTGCGAAAAAAAACGGCTTGGAAACTAAAATTTCGAGGACGTTTTTGGACTTTTTACATTTAGGGCATGAATTTTTCGTCATTTCAGGCCATGGAACCTAAAAATGAGCCTAGCTAGCTGTAAAAAGGGGCAATACGGAGGCAATACGTCCTAGCCGGCATGATCACATGCTGTTTACGGGAAATTCCCTCATCCATGTCAGGAAATTCTGTATTTTAAAGCCTCCCCTAGGGCATGACTCAGCAATTGAGGACATTTCTGCTATGTTTTCATTGTTGGTTAGCATGCAAGGATTTTTCGCATGCCTATCGTCAATGATTTGCTCACTGGTAATAGAGGGGGTGGCCCCAGAGTGGTTTTGCATTGAAATTGGCATGCAACAGAATTTCGCATGCCCTGTAAGCATAATTTGAGGTTCTGTGACCTTCTCACCCAGGCCGCGAGAAGCCTAGGTTCTAGTAATAAGTAATTCATACCCAGCAAAATCTCCGGCATGCCGGGCATGCCAAATTTTCTGACATGCCCGGCATGCTAAATTCTCTGGAATGCCGGGCGTGCCATAATCTGGGTCATGCCGGGCATGCCAAAATTAGTCTCTGGCATGCTCTCAACGAACAGGTTATAATTCCTTGAATCTACAGATATTTTAAGCCTGGCTAAAAACAAAAAAAAAACTAAACAGATCACAGTGCTTATCTTTTGATGTACGGTTACACGATGACTTCATTGCTATTCCTTTCATTTTCATAGATTTGGTTGTCCCAGAGAACTTTAAATAACAAAAGCTCTAATTTTCACAAGCAAGTAAAACCCTGAGGGATTCGTCCGTAGTAATAAAACAGCGTCATCGTGGAGATGACCCGTTGGGGATTGTAAAACTCCTCACCCCTTTTAATGAGTCTTTAATAGGATTCCCATTTCACATTGCGAATAAAATGGAATTGACTGAAATCAGTAAAAAAGAGACAGAGACTATTTTCATTGTATAATAAAATGCATCTATGTTCCATGAAAACTTTTAAAAATACAAGGTTATAGAATATCTTTCAAAGTTCATTACAAACTGAGCTAAGCCCCAAAATCATTGTTCATTATTCAGTAAATTATGATGTTTGACAATGCAATGTGCTTGAATATAACGTTGTAATTACAAATCTCTCTAACGCAATTTTCCCTACGTTAGAAAAGCTGTTAGAAAGTCTGAGTTCCTCTTTCTTGTTTTGTAGGCTTGCCAGGGATTAATGTTTTTGTGTCATTACCAGTGTCTGTGTTCTTTGTTTTTAACTCAAAGTAAGTCAGTAATAACTGACAGTATCAAAGAATTGCTCTCTAGAAAAGTAATTATCTCCTCGTCATGTCTGGAAGTTACCTGTAACAAAAAAGAAATGGAATGTTAACACATGCAAGGGCAATATGAATAAAGAAATAGAACATGTAGACTCAGCTTCTCTTAACATATTTTCATACTGGCTTGTTGAGTCTGTTAAAGGTCGCAACTAATTGTCTGAGGCTAATTTCACAAGAGTGTGCAATTGAGATAAATGCATGGTAAATAAACTGATAGAAACGTGGTTTCACATTAGCCAATTTAC
>CALNXK010000116.1:942500-975000 GCA_942486035.1 Porites lobata
GTTAAACCGTAGAAATATACGCATAAATATAGAAATAAATTGTACTTACACAAACTTGGGCCCGTTGTTGCTTTTTCTGTGTGACCTGGTCTCAATTCACGGCCATTTTATACAGTTTTGCGGCTCGTTGTTTGTTCGGTGTTGTTTTCCTACATAAAGCGAAGCAAGGCAGGTGACTGTGTACAGTCTCAACTCACAAATCTCTCCGGCATCAAACAACCGCGCACCGATTCACCATGAAAGCGCCCAATCCTTAAGGCCAGGTCAGTCTCTTATCTCTTCCCCTCGTTATGGGTATTGCGATGTGTTTTTTTGTGGGAAAATTTTTGTAAAGTTTTTGGTTCTGGGCAATCTGACGCGAGCTCAGGAACCTCGATGACCACGTGTTGCGTGGTAAATTCAAACTGCAAAACTATCGATCCTACTGAGATGCTACTTTCATGGTGTATTAGAGCAGTTGAAAACTAATTTTCAAACAAATTTTCGCTTCAAAAAGGTTCTTGGTTTTGTAATAGAGTACGCTTGAATTGCTAAGCTTTTGCGCGACGC
This sequence comes from Porites lobata, assembly GCA_942486035.1. Classification (NCBI taxonomy): domain Eukaryota; kingdom Metazoa; phylum Cnidaria; class Anthozoa; order Scleractinia; family Poritidae; genus Porites; species Porites lobata. The sequence goes on from CALNXK010000116.1 coordinate 943,050, forward strand.
AGCACTTACATGACGGCCGCGAGAGAGCTGTCATTTAAGTTAAAAAAGTGACTTTTTTCGAGGAATTTTGCTATCTAAACAGTTCAAGTATTAGAAAAAGTATTACTTGAATGTTTACGAGTTTCTCTAGGAGTAAATTCACGCTTTTGTAGCAAAACTCGGTAACAGATCTTTCTGTTGGCTTCTGACCGCCATGTTGGAGCTCATCCGGATGAGTTCCAGCATGGCGTCTCCATAAAAAGCTCTATAAATTTGGGTAAAACGTTTCCTCGGATATCTCGTATACGAATTATCCCTTCGACCCAAATCTTGGCGAGGGTCTTTGTATATTTACCTCCTTACATTTCCCAGATTCTGGACTTTATCTGTCGAATGGTTTCCATTTTGATCTATTTTTAATGGCGTGACACTGAAAACCAGCAATATGTAAGCATTGATTTTGTCTTCAAAACTGAGGAAATTTGCAATTTCTGGTCGACAGTTATATGTGCTATTTCATATTGGTTTTCCTTTGGTGCAGAATGACACGGGAACACACGACAAAAGAGACTTTTCAGCTTCATCATGAGGGTTGAGGAAGTCCCTAGGCTTTGATTACCAACCGTTGTTCGGAAAAATGAGCCTGCACTCATCGCCCGAAGGGAGACGTGGGAGAACAGCGGAAATCGAGACTTGAAAGTCCCGGCCAGCAATTCAGGGGGCTTATGATAGCCTTAAAGTTGAAATACTGATTTACCCCTTACACTGCAAGTCATAATTTTTTGGAGGCCATTTTAAACCCACAAGGAAGTTTTTTTTTTTCATGTAGAGGAGTTACAATGGTAATCCAAAGATAACACTATTGCTAATAACATTTGGACAAAGTATGGACTTAGATAACTTCAAAACCGACACCGTCTTTTAGGTCTGAGAAAACGAAAACAACTAACACCACACTGTGCTTTATTTAGGCAAACGGTTATTAACGCAATGTCTACACTACGCAGAATAGCATTTCGTACCCACAAGAATTTTTCGGTAACGTATGCACGGCAACGGCCGATAACTGAAACAAATCGTTTAACATCACATCAATCATCGTACACGAGCGGCTGGCCAACAAAACTCCGGTTTGGCGCACTAAACCCCAATCCTCACTTCGAATTCTGAATATTTATTTCCGTCTTACTGGGTTCCAGCCCTTGATTCTACTCGTTTACTTCCGTTACAGTCCACCGTGACAATGAGTGACAGAAACCTATCCGATATTGTGACGATTCAGTTTCAAGATCGACGCGGCGCAGCTCCGCTCCGCTAGTGGCACCGAAATCACCACTGTTATGTGTGAACAGTTAGAAGCACTATCCGTATGTTTTTTCTGACGCAAGAGCGATCCTGTGTAGTGTGAACATGGCCTTTAAGGTATACAAGCCAGGACCGAAACAACTAAATGATCCTTTGACATCCTATCTGCTGAGCTATAAATAAGTTTTAAATAAAAATACACCTCACCTATTTTTCACAAAATAAGCAAATAAATAAATAAACTTTCTTAAACTCCCGAAGAGTAACTAAGACTTTTTTTTCCTATTTGAAATCGTTTTCTGGCCAGTAACAACATTTTAAAGGTAAAAAACTAGACAAAACACTATAACTCGCGCGTCAAAAACGCTTAAGTGCGTTAATCCGTGTTAACCAGAAAAAAAGTCAACCTTTTTAGATTTGGCAAAATTGTGACAAAGGTTCAAATCCCCTTTAATTTTGCTGAAAGATTTTTTTTAAAAAAAAATGCTGAAGATAAGTCTTCGTTTATATGGGAAAGGCACTTAGCTATCCCAACTGCACTATGAAACGCTAAATCTAAACAGAGCCGATATGAATGGCGACAGACGTTTGGGCCAGTATCTTGCATTTCCGCAGGAAGTGCGGGACTTCAGAAACCTAGCTGTAAAAATAACTTCGAACATGGTTTAGTTCCTTTCCGGCAAGGCAGACGAAACGAAGTGTTCCTAAGAAATAATCTACCAAAAAATTACTCGGTTTCTTTCTTTTTTTTTTTTGAAACGTAAACAAATGAAAAAATGCCTAAGACCCAAAAAATATGAGACTGCGACATAAGTGAGTGGTTCGAACATTGTACTCTTTAAATCAATACAAAGTTTTTACCAATAACAAAAGAACTCATTTTTTTTGCGTCGGTGAACTAACCTTTCAGCGACCGGCACGCTTTTATAAAAAACGCCGTCACGGGACATGGCAACTTTTTCTCAGTCGAAATTAACTATTCATTAACTGAAGAGAACGGAAAATAGCGAGTGATAAGTTTAATAACTCGCCAAATTATACGTAGACCCAATTCCAGTTTCGCAGTCCACTAGCCTGTTTCACGGCCTACTTTCTCACGCTACCTAACCGGTCAAAGCCCACGTGTGACGTAGGCACGTGCTTTAAAGCGATGAAGTCGACTCAATTCTGACCAATCATAGCGCAGGCTTTTGTTTCTGCAATGCCAAAAAAATTAGTCATTACAAGGGCCTTACACGTGTATACTGCAACCAGTTGTGCCAATCAGAACTTCAGATTGCGTCCTACGATGCTGACGATCAACCGCTGACAGCTTTTCGTCATTATCCGTACCAAATAATCGCCCCTTTGTTTCTATATGATCAACGGAATTGAAAGTGAAGTCACAACTGTGCCTTTTGTTTGGAACAGGATCAAACACTGACTCTCCTCGGTCAGCCGTTTTGCTTTCTGTGTTCGTATAGAGAATAGCATTTTGAAAATTACTTTTAGGACTGAAACGTTCCTGGGGGCGTAGTTTGTTGCCAGAATGAATAACAGTAGGAAGACTGCTTGTTTTGTCGCTAAAATCCCTTCTCCTCATCCCGTCACTGTTTTTTCCACCACGTTCACCGTTCAAATGTCGATGGGGCAAGTTGTCTGCTGACAAAATGTGACGATTCTTTCCAAATTCATCGTCATTGTGGAAAAGTGAAAAGTCCTCATCGGATGGACAACTCTCCGACGAAAGTCTTACCGATGAAAATCTGCCCGGAGCAAGTTCTTTCGAAAGAAATCTTTTCAGGCGTTTTCGCCTCATGTAGTTTTCCCGAGCAGAAACGGCACTTTTTTCTTCGGAATTACCTTCATTCGTATTAGAGCTTTCTGTGCTAGGGTTTGATTCTAAGCGTTTTAAAATGCATTTTTCTTTTTTCTCTTGAGCCTCACATGAGGGAATGTCCATATTAGGAGACGAAAGATCTTCATCTTCCGGAATACAAGCATTTAAAGCTGCCTCAGTATTCAGTAAAAACGTCTCCTCTGCATCTTCTTGTATCTTTGCCATCCGATCTATCGACCGTCGAAGAGAACCGTACTTTCCTGGTCTCAGGGTGGTGACAACAAAGTTATCGAACTCTTTTCTTTTTGATCGTCGATATTTGCGGTCTCTTCTACGTCGTCTTGGTGACCGCGGGCTCTTTGACAACTGTGAAAAGTCGAATGTGTGTCTCTTATTGGTCTCAGCCGTGTCCGGAGAAGACTGGAATCCACTCGCTCCAGGCTCTATTTCGTCATATGAATGATGCAGTGTTCTCCAATGACTGCTGTCGCTGCTTACGTCAGTGGACTCGCTCTCGTGTCCGTCCTCTAGCTCGGACACAGACTCCTCTCGGACAAGTCTATCTTCTTCCTTGTAAATCTCATTTTCCATCGTCTCTTCAGATGACACACTGTTGGTAACTTTTCTGGCCCTTCGTTTCAAGCTGGAAGATGGAGTAGATGGCGCGTCCATCAACAATTCTATCAACTCATAGCCTTCTTCACGTACTGGGGACATCACCCTACATTTCTCTGGCGACTCTCTCGAAACCTGTTGTAATGCATCTCGCTGGTGACTTTTGTCCAAGACAGGAAATTGCGCGTTAACGTTAGATCTCTGAGGAGTAGAAGCTGCAGAAATCACATCTGGATCCTCAGAAGTACTAACACTCCCTTTCATGGGTGAATCTCTCTCATCTGAAAAAATTCCCTCATCCGCCCTTGGAGTTAATTCCCCAGACAATCTTTTGTTAACTTGAACGCCGGAACATCCTGGTCCTTCATCGGCAAACATTATGCTGTCTACTGAGCTTTGTGAGCTCTCTGAGGACAAAGAGAGACAGTCGGAAGAAACGAGACTGTATCGATTACCAAAACTTAACGATCCGAAATTGATTTTTGCAAGTCTCTCTTCGCATTCATCTACAGAGTCTGACCCGTAAGCTTGTTGGTCTGGGTGAAACCAGCTGATGATCTCTCGCGATGTAGGGCTTTTTGGCGAGGTAAGGCTTGGTTCACTTTTAAAATCTATGCCCCGGCGCGGTGTTACGGACTTCCTCTCTTCTTTTACACGTTGATGGCTAACAGTTGCTAAGTCGCTCGCTGCAGTAACAGTTGCCTCCTCATTATCGCTGTCCGAAACTCTATCAGGTTTGTTCTTCGATGTTTTTACAGAGCGCTGAACGACTTCGTCAAGAGCTTCCACGTTAACCTCGTTTAATGTAACCACAGATGAGTTTGATACAGGGCTCATTACCTCGGGGGTGGCAGTAGTCACTGTGATTCGTGGCACTTCACTAGTGACCAGCGGATGCTTAGCGTGTGAGCTGGACGGCCTCACAGGGCGCGCAGGTGTACTGTGAACGAGGATAGAAGAGTCTGGACCAGAGACGTGATTTCCCAACGCTTCTTGTAAAATCTCCTGTGATGCACTGCGAGGGAGAATTTCTAGTTCCAGAGAAGGCTGTGCGCATGCTTGGTGATTTCCACTATGATTTAGGTTTCTCATCAAACCTTCACCTACAATGGTGTCTTCCCCAGACTGCTTTATGTTGCAGTAACCACAGCAAACCCAAGTGTAGGTTCTTTGACCTTCGAATTCAAACGTTCTCTTTTGAAGACAGATTCCTTGAACTGGTAAACTGGGATGATAGTAGCGATAGTACAGTATCATGCAAAGAACACCAAGTGCCAATCCTCCCCACACCACCCCCAACGCAACGAAGGCGGTTAACCCTTGAAAAGTTCTATGTGGATACCACATGGAGACAAAAAGGGAATTTTCAACCAGCATGACTGAATAGAACAAGACAACGCGTTTGCGAGTCATACCTTCTCGAGTATTGAAAAAGCAAAATATGTACATGAACCCGATCGCTGCGCAAAACAGTTTTTCGCGGCAAGGGTGCTCTCTGCCTTCGTCATCGGTACAAAAACGAGTCCGCTGACAGATCAGCCACATAATCATTATAAGCCAATGTGCGCCCACGGCAACAAAAACCCATTGCTGGAAGTACGAGGCAAAAAGAACTATGGCAACCACGCGTGATGTTACCATAGAGGTGCGCCATAGTACTTGGAAGAACAAGCCCTGAAGTGAAAGTTTGTAGCCTTGCTTTCGGAAGTCGCGCAAAGACTTACTATAAGCTAAAATAGCCCAGATCATAGAGATCAGAGAACATCCCGCGGTGACAGCAGTGAGCAAATCATTTTTCAAGTCAAATGGTCGACGCTGCAGTAAAATGTAGAGCTGTAAAACCAGTTGAGGCGCAGACTCCAAAAAACAGTGAAGAAGTCTTAACATGCTGATGTCGCGCCATTCTCCTAGAAACGTGGCGAATTCCAGGATGCTGGAGTTCTTTTTACGGGCTTTCCAACCACTCGTGATAACTTTCCAGTACCTTTAAAACAAAATAAAACAAGAAATAAGTATCACGGACTGATTTGTTAGATTCCGTAATTATTCAACCGTGTCAGAATTAGCCTGCAAATACAGCGAACTCTCAGAGTTCAGCCGATTGGTTCATGACCAACTCAACTGTTGTGATTGGCCCACTTCCTCACTCACTTATTTTCCCGCGCTTGGCGTCGGCTACATTTACCGGTATTCATAAAGTTCACCTGATTGGTTCACGAACGACTACGACTGTTGTGATTGGCCCACACGTTCATTTATTTTCACGCGCTTGGCATCAAGTACGTGTACCAGTATTTGTTTAGAGTTCGCCTGGCGTGTTTTGTTCAAACGTTGGATAGGGCTATCCAGCGGATAAGTATTCGGGAAAACGAATACCTTATCCACTGGATAGAGGTTTATCCAATGAATAGCGTCATCCTGTTTTTGAAAAACTGGGGCCTGACAGGTTTGTGAACGACTACGACTGTTGTGAATGGCTACCCCTCATTTATTTTCCCGCCCTTGGCATAAGTGTACATGTATGTACCACTTTTTTTCGCACCGGCTCGTTAAAGAAACGGCCGGTGCAACATGATTTTACCGATCAGAAAAGATGGCTCCCTATTTTCAAACATAAAATCAAGACAAACGTTTATCACTGTAACCACTCAAAACACTTGGTGGTCATTCATGACCAAATCTGCTGAAATCTTAATGTGTAGTTCCAGAAAATATCCATAAAAATATCCTCCATCTCGGAGGGTGTTATCCACCTCGGCCTTCGACCTCGGTAGATAACACCCTACTCGATCTGCTTAATTCTTCATACCCTCTTCAGCCTCAATAACTAATTGCTAAATAACTCACCAATCTTATTAAGACCCCCAGGAAAAAAAACCTCTTAAAGCACCACCCCCCTTGGAAATTGCCTCCTTTTGGACCCCCTTCCCCTCGGTATTTCCGTTGCTCTCCGTGAGGGAGGGGGATGTGGATATTTCCTAGAACTGCACAATGCTAAACGATAACCGACGCCAAGCGTGGGAAAATGATGTCCCTATTGTTGTAATCCAGAAATTTTGTTTCCATGGTTAAAGTTACGTGACGTCACACTTCTCCTCTCTATTCTAAAATTTTTAAACTGTTGTTAAATCTTTCCCTTACTCATTTAAGGGCTCAAAGAGCCTGTTATGAAAAGGTGATTTGAGCCCCGTGATGCTTAAGGAAATATTTCATGACAGTTTTGAAAATTTCGAAATTTACAAGGATTTTTATGGAAAACCATTCAAGCGTAACTGGGTGCCTTGCTGGAGAACATGAGACTCAGTGAGGCAAGAAAAAAATGAGCCTCATTTAAAACTGCGGCGTTTGCACTCCAACTATGCCTTATTTGTAGCGGAGCTCTCGTGCGCACGAAGCGCGCAGCAGAGCACCATGGTAAGAAAATTTGGTAACCAATGCATCAGGGAAATTTTGGTAGTCACGTGACCGTACGCACGCCCACCCGACCTTCCATCCGCACCACAGGTATACCAATGTAAAATAACTAAATCAAAATACAGGTATGGCAACTTGAGGTTATTTTGGCGGGAAATCGCATAGCCACCCGTGTCTTGTGAAGAAGAGACAACTAAAGAGTCAACAAAGACGAAAACGGAAAGCAGAAATTGTTTCTGTATCCGTATTGTCTAAAAGTGTTAAGCTTAGACAGGAGCCTGGCTTAGATTAATTGTCATATCCACAAATTTGGAGAACAAAGAAAGAGAAAGACAGAGAAAAAGAGAAAGTAGGCGAGAGGCCAGCGAAGCTCAATGAGAAAAAGAGCTACAGACAGCTAGAGCGAGAGATAAAAGATAAAGGAGACATTTTTTTTGTTGGAAGAACAACATGAAAATTTTGTAGCGGCGGTGGGAAAATAAGAAATTCTAGAGGCCACCAAGGTGAAAATGAGCGGCAGTGAAAATGATGAACAAGAAAACGTACGACATTTTCTCCATTAAACGTGTAACAAGGAAGTTTCTGGAAGTTTCACCTTGTACAGTAGTCGTGCAAAACAACGGCAAAGAAATGTACAAAAAAAGTGTGCTGCACGTGCAAAGTTGCTTTTTTGCTAATAAGACCTATTGTTGTTTTTTCACCGTTCTCGTTTCCTTCGCTGCTTAGCATTGCACGATTGGGGCAGTGTAAAGTGCAGACTGCGGACTATTGTTTTTAAGGTCGGTACACACTAGGCGACAAGTTGCTGCAACACGTCGCGGCGACAGATCACTCCGTGTGCACAGGTCGGGCGACTAGTTGCAGCAACAAGGTGAGGCGACACGTCGCAGCGACAAATCGCTTCGTGTGTACTGGAGAATTTTTGTGAAAATCTTTGTCTCCGCAACAGAATTTTGTAGCTGCAACAAGTCGCAAAAAATCAAATCAGACTGAATCTGTGCGACTTGTTGCGGCGACAAATTCTGTTGCAGCGACAAAGATTTTCACAAAAATTCTCCAGTACACACGAAGCGATTTGTCGCTGCAACGTGTCGCCGCGACATGTTGCTGCAACTTGTTGCCAAGTGTGTTCCGACCTTTTGGGTTAGAAAACAGTGCGACTATTGTTGTCACGTTCTCATTTGCATAGTGAAAACAATAGTACGCAGTCTGCGTTTTAGGGCCTGTCTGAATAGAGGTGGAGGACCCCAGATAGATGAGGTAACATGCGGCGGGTCACCCCACCTAACATGTAAACGTGATAAAATTAAAATGAGAGATTATATGGCCAGGCGAGTTACCCTACCTACCTTGGGTCCACCACCTCGATGTAAACAGGCCCTTACACAGACCGTTACACGATTATATATTTTGTTGGAGCAAACTATAACTATTATCGAGAGCTTCGCTTTTAGCCCTGGCTAAATCTACACATTTCCATGTGAATGGCTTAACTGCAATGGGCCCATTTTTGAGCCGGCTGTGCTGTCATAAAGAGTTAGATTTCAAAATAATTCTTTCAAAGCTGATCACGTCTCATTGAAGTGTCGCTAAATAAAAGGTTTAATGAACTGAATAATGGCCCTGTACGACTCCCTACTATTATATTCTCAAGCTGAACACGAACAAACAAATTCCATTATGGACACATGTAGAACCAGCTAAAAGTTTGGTCATTTTAAATACGCATAAGGACTTAAGGACTTTCAGCTACGATACTTTTTGTGACAAAAACTACCGATCGGCAACTTTTCAATAAATTTTGAAAATCGTAGGGATGTGAAGTCTTGAAGCACAAAATCGACTTCTCACTAAAAAAGTTTTTGAGGCAAGAAAATTATTCATGTGTAACATAAAGAACGCGTCAATTCGCTGTTTTTTTATTCACTTCTTACAGCTGAAATGATTACAGACAATTATTTCCCAGTTGATGGTGGGTTGAACCAAGTTCTCACGCACGACTGCAAGTTCATTTGTCGACAAACGGCGTCACTGTGAATGTTTGGTTATAAGTGAAACCAAAACAATTACAAACTAACAGACCTTGCGGTGATTAAGTGCAATATTTAGATTGCTATCTGACCGTATTTAAGCTGAGGCTCAGATAAAGCGATTTTAACTTTGTGCTGGATCAATATGTCAATTGGGCTTCAATCACCCAAAGCCGATACGCTCTCAGCACGGAATAAAAGCATAGCCGCTCGAACGAAGAAATACAAAAGCCCTTACATAACAATAATCATTGCCAATGGTAATAGCCTGAAGCCAGGTAGACGAAGATATGTGCTTACGATAGAAAATCCGTTGGGAAGACAATTGATATCAGAACGGGTATTAAGTCTGAAGACGAGCATACTTTAGCATCGCCTAGATATAAATTTTTCTGAAAAAGTTTCACTTCTATTATGTTGAAGCATTGTACGTTTTTTCTTTGCTTTATTGTATTGCTGAATAAATATATTTAATAAAACATGCGAAAGAAAAAACATAAAAAAAGTTCTACCAAAGTTTACCAGGGGCCTTTCTTGCTTTAGCGTTTAACGTTAGAGTGCAATAACATCCAGGCTTAGGTATCGGCTCCTGTTCTAAAGTATTCAGAAAGATAGAAGGACAAGAAGAAGGCAAAAATAGAAGCAACACAAACAACACTTCAGCTGCGAAGCGAATTTGCATTTATGTGAAATGAGAGCAATTTAAACACATTCTGACACGCACGAACTCTTGAATCGAATAAGAGTGATGAATTTGTTTCTACATCTCACGCTAAAAAGGCGTTTGTACATTTGTAAAAGCGATGACAGAATTCGTTGCGTGTATAAAATCGTCCATGGAAAACAGCAATGTGAAAAGATGAATATTCATGTATGCAGGCCTCCTGTAGAAAGTTTTTGTGCGATAAGGAAAAAGATCAAAATCTTAGATGTGAGTCTGAGCGCACACATACTGGTGATCTTTCGGTGAGCGGACGATGGCGATCTTTGACGTAACATTCACTTTCTTATTCATGTCACGAATTCACTTGTATGTGAAAATCTGAAAGACGAAACCAGAAAAGTCGCCAGACATAATTTAAGGAGCTCAAACCGAGTTCGTTATTAAAAGTAGCAAAGATACTAATTCGTGGATTGTAGCGCGTGGTTTCTGGTGGTCTTTTGTCGCTACAGAGATTACCGCACTATCACAGACAAGTTTCTGGAAGAATTACTCACTCGCCGATTGCATTATTTTCGCCCTGATATAAAATTCTACATGAGCAAACAAATGTTGACGAAATATTTTTGGCAATCCGGCTATCAAACGAAATGTCGGGAAAGAACTACATGAACGCAGTGAGAGACAGGCTAGAGGGCTGAATATAGCCAACAGAAATTGAAATTAGCTCATGGAAATTATTATATTCCTTCCGTCAGAGGAAAAAAAGAACTGTTCCGAGGGAATGTGATTTTAGAATTCCAGTGAAGTTTATTTTGGACAAACAATGATGTAGAAAACCAATCTCATTGTGCAAATATTAAAAGCTTATACAGTATTGGCGAGAGAGAAAAAACTTGCCTCATTTATAAAAGTTTTAAATAACATAATCAAACACGAAATGTTTGGAAAGAAACACGATCCAAGTTATTAATTGCATTTGCTGGGAAGGTTTAAAGTTCTCGCTATAAAGCAAAATGGAAAATCGCCAGGACGATACAGCTGACGATATTCATATCAACCTACGCCAAAAGAGGCTTTATATCAGGCTGATAAGTGTCTGTTAAATTGTCATCCCTGAGGCGGTATGTGCTAAGCCGACCAGAAGTCAAGATTTAATTCTTAACTTAAAAAGCTGGGTTGGTTTTCCAAAGTCACTCGATCATTAACTTTCTTTGTATAGTAATGGTTTAGAGAAGTAAAGAATGCGCTAATTGCCTTGATACATTGATCATCGCTCTGCCTGTAATTAAAAGCAGGGCGAAAATTCACTTGATCGATATTAAAGTGAATCCGGAAATTCTCAAACCGTAAGAAAGGACAGGATATTAAGCTAAAACATGAAATAACGGCTGACAGAAGTTCAGCGAGACAAAGTCTAGTCTCTGGGTCATTTGAACTCCTGTACAATGAGAAATAAAACGTGGCTGCTAATTTGAATTTTCCACGATAAACAATCTCTCGAACCTTACCTCCAAACTGGTCCCAGGTGTACTACATGCAAAACATATGTTAGGCAAGGTTGGCGTTTACCATCTTCCAAAAGCCATTTTGCCGAGAACAACTGCACCGCAATTGAAGCCACAGACGTGAAGCTTAGCGTAAGAAGAAACCACCAAATATTCCGCTCTTTGTAATACTTAACACATACAAGTAAATCCGTAACAACGTCCGCTACAAAAGTTAGAAACGAGACATAAGTCCATAAGTCATCGGCGATACGAGTCGTGCGTCCTTCGAACGGATTTGATCTCAGCTGTTGTGGAGTGGCAACGGCATTCTGATCTTGCAGTTTATTTTGCGCCGTTTCGCTGTCTTTAGAATTTTCCCTCTCCATGACCACTGCTTTCCCGCTCTTGGAATAACCAAATTGTTAACGGTATACAATAAGTCTAGTCAAAATAAGAAGTACATGTATGAACCTTGTCAGCGGATTTGCCAACAAAATCAGCCAGTTTCCATGTTAGCGGTTTCAAATGCATCGCTCGAAGTACTCTGTTTGTTGTCGGTTAATTGGATTCTTGTTCTTTGTGTAGCTTTTTAAAATATACCGATTTATAATGAAGATTTTCACACATATTCTATACAATAGGTGAGATAAAAACAGGAAACGCAAGGTTCCATGCACTTTTTCAGTTCGAGTTTAGCACTCGGGTTGTAAGATTGTATGTAAAGGAGGGTTATTTTTTTACCCCACCTGAGTCGGTTACCTCACCTATCTGGGGTCCCCCACCTTCATGTAAACAGCCCCTTGCACGGCTTAGATCTGAAAATGTTCTGAGTTTCGAGAATGTTTTATTCTCAACCATAAGATTAAATTAGAAGTTGGAATTTTTCGCTATTTCTCTTTCACTTTTTACATACAATTCATTTTATTTGCCGGAAAGTAAGCCCTAGAAATTAAAAGGTTTGATCAATTCACGCTCCCGCGTTCTTTATAGTCTTTTTTTAAATTTTATAGAAGGACATCTGTGAGCAGGGAATAAGTCAGCACGGAATTCATTCTCGACCCCAGTGCTTACAGGTTTGGGAATGCGATCTCTCTCCTCTACATTAGCAGAAGAGCTCTTGGTGGAGATTGCACGGAATTTGAGTGTCGGCGAATTTCTGTAATCGTCTATCGTTCTGCTAGGGATAAGCTAGCCATTGATTCACTCGTCTTGCTTGTTTGGGACGTACTGAGTCTTATTCCTCCAAAGAGAGAGAAAGAGTATGTGGCAAATTGTTTCCAATCAAAGATTTGTGAACTAGTGTCTGACCGGAACTCTCCAATTGTTTACATAAACACAGTTATACGCACCTTACAACTTCATCCGGCGCTTAACGAGTATCTTTTGACAAGAGAGCTCTTGCTTTTGGTTCATAACTTTCAAAGCAGCTGCTCCACCGTGTGTCACTGATAACACATAACGCGGAAGAGTATCGAAGTTTGACTGTACAATAAATGACACAAAATCTACCTAAGCGTCCCTTGGGGATTTTCTGTTTTACGTCATCCTAACCATCTCCTTAATACTTGCGGGCGCGAACAATAGAAACGTCATCATTACCTACCGAGTCCTCGCGGCCCCTATTCAAGCAAATCGAGATTTTTTCTGGCATACCGTTAATGTCTAATTCAACTGTAAGTACTTTCCTGATACTATAGTGCCTGCTCGGGATGCGGGCAATTACAACTGTAAGTACTTCTCCTCGGGATTTCGCCCATGTGGGGGCAAAAATATAACTGGACACGCAGATTCGACGGTGTTGTTCAAAGGAATTTAAAAGTTATAGTAAAAGATGCAATTAAGTAGATCTAAGTTAAGCTTCACCTTCTTGGAGTGAAACGTGACCTCTTGTCTCGTGACTGGGGAAGTAAGGGACCGATCGTTTATTTCGTCTCGGGCGGGGTGTGGGGGAAAACAACTTTCGCTGAGGCTTAATTTTTATGGGTCAATTTTGAAATTGCACAAAATTTGAAACACATGCAGGCCTGGTGTTCTATGTAAAAGTTGTCAAACTATAATTATTATGATGCTAGCAAATCCACGTTTTCTTTAAGAGTGGGCAAGTAAATTCGCGCTCGGCAACCAAATTTTACCCATATAGAATTATTGAGCCCACTGTTCTGGATTGCACAAAACCCCCGGGGCTTCTCTATGTATCTTCGCCAGGTGAGCCATCATACTGAACGCTTTCTAACAAAGCTTGGCCCATACGCACATATGCCCCGGCGCGTACGTACAGCTGAAACCTGCAGGAAAAAACATACAAGCAGGAGTTGTAACGGAGTTTGCCTATCTGAAGGGTACACGTCTCGCCCTTGTAACATCCTTAATGGCGTCACTGTTTCAGACCCTTTTTTCCTGACACTGGACCTTACCAATAACACTACAGATGGGTAAAATCAGTAAAATAAACAACTAATTACTGCACAAAATTTCCTCCGGAAAACGCAGGAGATGGCATTTTTTCAACCCGGGATCTCGGTAAGTGGGCTGGAAATTTTGCCATATGAAAACTTCAGCCCGGTTACCATGATGAAAGTGGGATGAATTGTGGTGGCCCGAATGGCATCGTCTTGCATTGCCTGCAGTATTTTCCGCATCATAAGCATCCCATTTAACTGCAGTGCATGATACAGCTTTAAGAGTTGCATTGTCAAAGCTATGATAGGGGCGAAAGTTGTAATTTTTGTGTTTCGCAATGTCAGCTTTGTTTCTCGAATTTCGCGCCAGAACTCGTATCCGTGCTGAAATTTCTCATATGAATCCTAGGCGAAACTGGTCCCAGTAACCGGGCCAGCTGGGGCCCGTTTCTCGAAAGGCCCGATAACTTTTCAGGTCCGAAGGCAAATTTTGAAATCCAAATCAGTTGAATCGGTAGCAAAGTTCCCAGCTCAAAAACCAGTCAATTTTGCCTCGTTAAATGATAGTTTCATTTTATCATTTTCAAAATTATTGAAACTTTGATCTTGAATGCAAACACGGTAAACATGAAACAGCTTTCCGAGCCCTAAAAGTTATCGGGACTTTCGACAAACGGGCTCGGCATGTGAAGAGGCGAGGCTCTTAAGCTCGCTTATTCGTTCCCGATAGACGGAGAAGTGAAGTCTGAGTCGTGTCAACAACACCAAGGTGGACAGACATTACAGACTTAATGGTAGTTAGACTGCAAAACAGTCGGGTTCTTTTCTCAAAATCAGTAAAAAAAGGTAAAGTGTGGCGTAAGAGTCTTACGCGCGCGAGCCTCACACGCCCGTAAGGCGTGTGAGGCGAGGCGAGAAAAAAAAACTGTATTTTTAGCGTCTCTCCCCAGTCTCGCTCACTGTTTTCAGCCTCGCCCCAGACCTTTTGTTTTACTGCTCGCGCATACTTGAGTACGCAAAAATACGGACTGTTTTGCAGTCTAAATGGTAGTGGACTGTTCGGAGACTTGTTACAGGTACCCATGAGTAAATGATATGGTCACCGCGTCAAAAAACTATTTATTCTTTCTCGACTTTCAAGCAAGAAATAGCGATTTTAATAAGGGGTGTCTTCATACACGGATGAAAGCAGGGAATCGGCGGAGTACCGTCGAACTCATTCCTCAAGGACCATCAAAGAACTTTGATCAGGGAGGAGATGGACGCCATTCCTGACACAAAATTGACAAAATGTTACGAAGTCTTGAATTTGACCCAGATCAAACAGTAAAAACCATGCCGCATTTGCAAAGTTGCTAGAGGCAGCGAAGTGCCAATCCTGCTGTTCCGACACGATGGGGCTTCGCGAGGGGGACATTGGGGGGTAATACCGCAATACCGTAAGAAAAAATGGCAAATACCGAAATACCTCGAGGAAAATCGTCCAAACACCGATACCGCATACTTTAATCACATTTATAATAGGTTCCGCATGCTTATGGTTGCTTCCATCTAGCGCGTTTAATTATCTCAGGCTTATGCACCAGGTGTCCATGCTTTTTTTTAAATATTTTGGTAGTTCGCAAATTGGCCTCCTCCTCCTCCTGGGGTCATCGAAGGGTTGGTTTTCCTCTTTTCTGTCCAGTTGTTTGTTTGTTTTTTCTTTCACCTCGTCGTTTATCCCCGTTTGTTTTGCCTTGTCGCTTGAGTAACCCATTTTACGTTTAAGGAAAATTGTGTGGTGCATCTGGAGCTGCGCAAGGCCGGTGATGATTCCTCCTGGTGTAGCATTGTCCAGGGAGCTCAAATTTTCGTTCGCCCCTTCTCTTCCCCGTCCCTGATATGGCGAAACTGAATCCGACTCTTGGAGTTCTGCATAATCTTCGGTTTCGTAACCTGAATATGAGTTTCCTGCTGGTTCAGTTCATTGGGTGATTTGTTATAAGAAGAAGTGATGTCTACTTATGGGTTCGTGTTCATGGCTATCATCAGGAGCCGATTATATCATTCATAAGGAGTAAAGGTCGAGCAATTTTTTACCCATTTCAAGGGAGATCTCCAGGGAGCAGACGATTGATTCTGATCGTCCCCCGGACCCTGCTAATGGCGTTGTAAAGTTCAAGGTCGTGCTCCAACTTTACGGAGTTCATTTCCGCCAACCGTTCTGCACGGCGTATCGGTCGGGGTACTTCTCATGGGTATAAGGGGTTCCGAGTAATGAAAGGGGTAATTGTTTAATAAAGGGTCTTTGGCGTTTTCAGCTGCGGTGTGGTGTCTTCTTGGCTGAATGGTTCGGTCAGCGTTTCTTGTGCCTAGCGTAGCATAACGATTGTCGTGGGCTAGGAGCGGATTCCTCCCATAACTTAGTTTACCGTGATGCGACAAGGATATGAGGTTAGGATGAATAATTACGATTTCTTAACCACAAATGAACAATTGGGAATCCCGATCGCCCCATGTAGGGGAATCCCTCATTCGGGTAGAATTTTACTTATGGAATCCAGAACAAAACTCAAGGAATCCTCAACCTCCACTGAGAACGACTGGAATCCCGGTCATTGGAATTCGGAATCCACGGTGTGGAATCCAGGATCTAAGACTGTCTTGGATTTCCTTACATGGGGCGATCCATAATTGAAAAAAAAGTATAAAATAAGACTAATTTTGCTAGTAATTAACTAAACCTGAAGAATTTATTAGTCATCTTGTTTGAAACGCTTCTGATGCTTCCTCTAGTTCATTAGTAGTCATTTGAGTGGTTTCTATGCAACTTTATTACAGTCATACTCAGTAATTAATCTATTAGCGGGAACAACCCTTTTCCTTCTTCCAAAAACATTTCCATGCGGGTGAGAGTATCATCTTCTCTGGCACTAGTTACATATAGGGTATATGCGCGTAGGGAAAACACTGTATTTTGCCTTGATAAATCATTTTGCAGAAGTTAAAGCAGAATTACATGTGCAACTCAACCATCAAAGTATTTGCATTTTTAAAATTTTATTTTGTTTTCATTCATTTGGACTTTTTTCAGGTACGCACATGCATATGACGTACAGGTGGCTACCTCCCTAAGTAGTTGTTACTGATACTGACTCGTCCCCAGTCATCTCTTACAACTTCTCCCTAGTGGCACGCCGGCTCCTGCCATGCATGCTACATGCAAAGACGATTGGGCAAGTCGGTTGCTGATATGGGATTCATAATCTGTATCTGGCATGCATAATGAGTAGTGAATTCAACAAACAAAGTAATTTTAAAAAATTTTGCCAACTTAAGTTTCTTCTTGAATTTGAAATATTGTCTGATACAATAATCTAATTTATCACGGGTAATTTCTGATACATAGGAATGCTATCCAATCATAAATCTGTATTAAGTGAATTCAACAAACTTTTTAAAAAATTTGAAATATTGTCTGATACAATAATCTAATTTATCACGGGTAATTTCTGATACATAGGAATGCTATCCAATCATAAATCTGAAAGATCATTCAGTATTGTACCAAATACTGAGAAGTTTAAGTCTGAAATTCAATGCTTATTACACATGCATGGATGCAAATTTGAATTTGACTCGACACAACTAGTACAATTAAAGTGGCAACATGTTATTGGCTTATTTTTTCAAGTTATCATTTTATTCACTTGATTTTGTTAGTACACTAACAAACATTTGTTTCCATTTGAAAACACCAGTCCGCTAACTTTTTCTAAAACATGAAAGATTATTTTCCTGTCCTCATTGACAAGGCATACATGTGGATGGCATTTTTGCAGAGATCTCCTTTGACAGTGCAATGTGCAAACACTGAACAATCTAAATTTCTCTACCTCTACTAGAAAATAAATACTAAACTTGAGCTGGCCCACCTTGGAGAAGCAAAGACACTTCATTTAACCTTTAGAATGCTATAAAACTGTTTTTGGCTTAAATAATTAAACCTGAACTGAGTTTAGTGATTTTTTCGAACTCACTCTAGATAAAAGGACACAAGCTAACCACTCTTTTAAATTAGACGTGAAAAATGCAAGGGTTAACACCCTATAAAATATTCATTCTTTATTCACATAGTGAAAGAATGGAATAATTTACTGCAGTATGTAGTTGAAGCAGAATCTTTTTAACTGTTTAAAGCGAGGCTAACGTCTTTTTTTAATATGTGAATATGTAAATAGTGATAGGTAATAATTTAATGTATTTTTATTCTTTTGTAAAAAGGTTATAGTGTAGACCTCATATTTCCTTTTTATGACCTATTTTATTTTTATTTTCTTATCTTTTCGTTCTTGTATATTTATACACTTTTGTTTATTGTTAAACATCATGAATAAACCAGTATTGTATAAATAAAAATAAAATATCTACAAAATTATCAAAAATAGTTTTGTAAACATTCCTCAAGTGAAATTATTCACTATTCACCTGACAATCCAACTCACCAATAACCTCATTCGACCAAGCCATTTGCCCAAAAATGCATATAAATAAAGCAAATTTGTGCAGCTCAATAATGCTAACTTAAAAAGCAATATTTTAAACAAATAACATACCGCATTCAGTAATGAATGTTTAAAAAAATTCCATTTAGTTTGCTATCCACTTATTGATATAAATAACTTTGAAACTATAACTGAAATAGTCCTGGGTAGCAAGTGGCAAATGGTAATCCTCTAGAATACTAATAGTATGTTGCTGATTTCTAGTGTTTGTTTTATCATAGGTTGTCAACAATATCATTATATTACTTTGAAAGAACTAACTACCTGAACACAGGCCAAAAAATTGAGTTCAAAATATGATCAATTCAAAATATAATAGAATTATAATATAATAGAATTACATGCCAATTCAATTCAAATAATGTATTATGATAGAATTTCACACCAATTGAATTCAAAATATGATAAAATTTCAGATCAGGGAGTTTTCCTGAAAGTCCAGATATATTCTTAGGCTTAAAAAACTATAATTATTATTTTATGTGTGAAAATGCATTCACACACAAATAAATTTGTAGAGTTTTCACCTGGGTTAAATGTACTTTTTTTATATTACAATTTCTTTCCCATACAAACTTTTTGCATTATGCTTAATAGGTCTTCTGTTATTACAGTCAACTCTCACCTTGAGGACACCTTGCTATAACAAACATCCCGATAATATGAACAGCTGTTCAAAGCTAAATTCCAGATGAAAACAAATAACAGATGTTTGACTGAAATAAACCTCCCCCTATCACAGACACTCGCTAATGAGGACACTAACTCAAGGTCCCTACAGTGTCCACTATAAAGAGGGTTGACTGTAGCAAGAGATGTGTAAGCATGGTTGTTAAAAAGCAAAAATAATAAAAATATACTTGGCCCCTAAGACTTAACTTAACATATTAACTTTATGTATTTCTACAACCACTCAGATCGTCTGTACATTGACTGAATGCCATGAACAATGCCATTACTACTTGCTGGCCGATATGCTGCACTCCTCGGTAAACCAGATACACTTTCCCTTGGCTTCCTGTGTGGCAAAATATCAACATCCATTGGTAACCTTCCATGTGCCTGTGCAGAGGCCGGCGTGTTTCTTCTTGGATCATAATAAGGTCTTTCACGAAAAGCAAAGGAAGACCTATTTTCATTTTCTTCTCCACTTGCACATTTGGTTTGAATTTCACAACAACAACACCAATAAATTGTGGCAGGTTCGTTACTTTCCATTTCCAGCTGTCTTTGTCGGACACATATTCCTTTCACTGGAATACTTGGATGATAAAAGCGGTAATAGGACACCATGCAGATACAACCAAGTGCAAACCCACCCCAAACAATGCTAAGTGAGGCAGTCTCAATTTCACCATAAAGTGTTCTATATGGGTACCACATTACAATGAACAACGTGTTCTCACCTAGCATGATCACATAGTATGGTATAACGCGAATGCGTGTCATGCCTGCCTTGATATTGAAAAAACAAAAGATGTAAACAAAGCCAATCACTGTGTTAAACAAATACTCCCGGCAACAATGTTTCCTCCCATATTCGTCCATACAAAACCTAGTCTTTTGACAAAAAAGCCAAGATGTCATTATAATCCAGTGTGCTGCCATGGCAACAAACAACCAGATGGTGTAGTAAGAAGCAAACAACACCAATGCCACAACTCGAGATGCAATCATAGACATGCGCCATACAATCTGTAAAAAAAATCCAATCCACGACATGCCACCATCTCCTTTTCCTAAGAAATCTCTGAGTGCTTTGGTATATGCTACAATTGCCCATCCAAGTGACACTAATGAGCTACCAGCTGCAAGGGCTGTGAAGAGATCACTTTCAATCTCAAATCTTCTGTTGTAAGCCATGATATAAAGCTGAAGGACCAGTTGAGGTGCTGATTCTAAGAAGCATTCAAACAGTCTCAACATGCAAATGTCTCTCCATTCAGCTAGGTATGCCTCATAATCGCTATCATTTGAGTTTTTTTGACGAGTACGCCGTCCAGCTTTTATGACACGCCAAAACCTAAAAAACAAGATTTTTGAAAAACATGTAGAGACTAATAAGTGTTGCCACTAAGTTTTGTTTTAGGTGCTGTTTTAACTTTGCACTTTGCTTTATGCTACATCTTCCAACCCCGGGGAGGTGGGGGTTACTCCCTAGTTGGCCTAAATGGGGAGGGTCTGACCGAAAGGGCTATCTTTTTCCAGGCCTCAGGTACATGAAAGGGTGGGGAAATCTGTCATTTGGGTCTGTGAAAGGACCCAAAGGGCTAACAGATGAATTTTAGGGCTTTATAAAGTCGAAAAAAACATGCTATTTTTGTTCACAAAAATAGGAATCAATCAATTGATTCCTATTTAAAACAGAGTGAAAAGTTCTAAACAAGGTATGTGAAAGGGGTACCATTTGTCAATAGAAGGTAATAATAAATAAGTTGTTACCTTTCTCATGAAAAATGGTATAAAAAAGGGTAAGGGGCAAAAAACCTGTTAGAATCCTTCTTGATGTGCTCATGTGCTTAGCTTTTCTACAGAATCTTTTAATGCCTTGACATCTTCATTCATAACATTTTAAAAACCTTTTTCTCG
The DNA here is from genome assembly GCA_942486035.1 of Porites lobata. Classification (NCBI taxonomy): domain Eukaryota; kingdom Metazoa; phylum Cnidaria; class Anthozoa; order Scleractinia; family Poritidae; genus Porites; species Porites lobata. The sequence continues at coordinate 963,895 of CALNXK010000116.1, forward strand.
GGCACTGAGACATATGGAAGGTTGCCATGACATTTTGAAATTTCATGTGTGAAATTTTCAATTAACTCTGAAGTTTTGAAAGAAATTCATCACCCATGATATTACCGAAATCTGTTGAAATCCACTTTCAGGTTAAACCAGTCTCCAAGCTATTTTGAATTCTGAATTTCCTTTGTTCCCTGTTCCAAATCATTTTCAGTGATCGAGGAAACAACATTTTCAGTAAGGAAATTCTGGTTTTAACTGAGAACGCATTTTTCCTGCAAAAAGTATACTATATATACAAAAAAAGTAAAGCTCAATGAAAATTGTTTCTCCTTGTCTTTTTCTCACCAAGAATGATCCAGACTCTATAAATATTTTAACAATTTCCGTGCATTAGAAACCTATGCTCACCTCATAAGAGGACCCAACTGAAAAATATGCAATAAATATGTTCCCCAAGTCAGCTCTTCATCGTCTTCGTAAAACCACTTCGCAGAAAAAACTTGCATAACAATCGACGACAAAATAACAAATCCTATTGTCAAGGAAAACCATAAATAAGAACCGTCGATGCAATAAAGAACAGACACCGCTATATCTGAAGAAATGTCAGCGAGGAAAGTCAAAACCGACGCAGCAGCGAAAAGATCCCATATTATATGAACCCTTTGCGGCTCACTTTGGTGATGCTTTTTAGTTGAAGGGTGTCTGGAAGCAGCTACATCTGTTTCGTCTGAATAATGACTATCAGTAGGTGTTATAGTTCCATTGCTATGTCTCATAATTTCGACTTGGGTAGGATTTACTCTTTGCGACTCAGTCTGTTGGTACTTTTTCTTTAGAGGGTGCCTTGAAGGAGCTACATCTGTTTCGTCCTTACCATTAAATGCTATGCTTCCATTACTATGCTCTATAATATTGCCTTGCATAGGATTAATGAATATTACTCCGGAGCTACTTTCCGACATCTTGACCGGTCAGATGAGAAGAAGTCAATTGACGAAACTGAACGCGCAGTGCTGGGAACTAACATACGTGTGGTAACCAATATGGCGGACGTGGCGCCAAAGTTAGAGTCCTTGTGAAATGTAAAATAAAGAGCTTTGTTTGGATCTGTTTGGGTCCACCACAGCGTATAAGATTCATTTAGCAAAAAATGCCTCCAAAAAAGGCATCGCCTGCAGCAAAAACAGCTCCTAAAACTACAACACAAAGGTCTGCAGCAAGGGCCACTGCTAAACCCGTGCAGGGGACGAAGAAGCCAAGCACGACAGCTGCCAAACCAGGAGCTAGCGGCGTGAAGGCCGGGGCTACAGCAAAGAAAGGTGGTACATCGCCTACTAAAGGACAAACCAAAGGAAAGGTGACCTCCGCAGTGCCTCAGGTACTTGAAAATGGTCCCAGTACAAATCTGCCCTTTTTGTTTCCATGGTAACTTTTGATATCAGCATTTAACGTCATTAGCGGGGTCTATTTGAGCAATAGATAACGTGTTCCGCGTTTGCATAGCCTGATATAAACACGAGAGGGGTTGGGAGAATTCAAGACAGTAACGCAAACCCTTGACTTCATCTCGGGTTTGCACAATTAACTGTCTCGAATTCTCCCAACTTCTCTATATAAAAAAGAATGCCTGATTCCAGGTTACAAGGCAGGTTGTGCACCATGAATGTATGAGATAGGCCTAATTTTCATGAAAAAATTGGAATTTTATCAACTGAGAGTAGAACCCCCTGCCCCCACCCCCCAACCAGGCCCACCCTCATGAACGCAAATCAACCCATTCATTATGACATGGATATGGCTAGGACATCATACAGAGTCTTACATGAGGTACAGACTAGGGTAAAAGATAAGTGTCTTGTCAGTGATGAGAAACTTGTATACATGAATGATCCAAAACATTTTAAAAATTTGGGAAAATTGCCTGCAGTTATTCCAAACTAAAACACAGAAAAAGTCAAAATTCCTTGTTATCCTGTAGATTTGGCGATCCAATTGAGAGAGAAGGAAATTTGCGCTATATCCGGGAGAGCTGGCATACCTGCAACCCAGTTGTTAATTTCAATGTAATTTTGTAAAAAAATTAGGCTTATCTCTTTACTTTTTTTGACAAACAACCTTCATATTTTTTAAAAGGCTAAAGGCAAGAAATGGACAAAACAAGATGAATCTGCTGTTGTCATACAAAAATATGCCAGACGTCATCTGGCTAAAAAGGAGCTAGAAAAGAGGAGAAAGGAGAAGCAGGACTATGAAGAGTTAATGGACAAGATTCAAAAGGAGGTTGGCTGACATTTCATACTATAAGTAATTGACAGTATATTAATCAGTTAATCAGTAATGTGGTTATCCAAGATGATTAAAACTTTGTGTTTCTCAACAGTTTCAACCTGGTGTCATTCAAACAAAACTAGCCAGCTTAATAAGTAGCTTGACCCAAGCAACATCTTACCAAAAAAAAAAAACAGTGAGCCTTTTGAAGTGCTTAATTTACATTTCTTTGTCTACAAGTTTTCAAAATGTGAAATTGATGTAGGAAATTGAATGATAAAGCATTGCTCTGATGTGATAATTGAATTACCTTTTAAAACAGATTAAATTTTAACTTTGTTGTTGGCATGGATGAAACAATTGACAACAGCTTGTTGGAAGGACATTTTATTTCAGGCCCGGGTCTTGGCTTTAGTGATGGTCTTGCTTATGGGGAAGCTTCACTGAAGTCTGGAGCGTTTTTCCGTTTGAACCCCATAGCATGTAGCTGTCTCTGATCTCTCCAGCACTGCAAGTTGTCAGAAGATGCTACCCTTAAGGCTATGCCATAAAGCATTATAAATTGGTTCTATATATTTTATTAATTACTGTAACAAAAAAATTCACTGAAGGCGAAGTTGAATAATTCCTAAGAGGTAGAATCTCTATAATCATGTGAGTAACATTATACTATTTTGTTATAATTATTATTATAATGATTATTTTAATTTTGATCTTGATGGCAGGCTTGGCTAAAGTTAGTCCAGATGGAACGAGAAGAAGCAGAGCGTGAGCGAAAGAAAGAGGAAGAAGAGAGAAGAAAAAGAAAAGAAGAGGCAAAAAGAAAAAGTAGAATTCTTGAAGCTGCCTTTGATGGTGATAATGATGAAATTTTAGCCGTGCTAGAGGAGGTAAAGAATAATTCTGATTATCCAGTGTTATTTAGGAGCTGTTAATATTTCCTGCTTCTGGCCGGAACATATGCTTGAAGTATTTCTTTAGTACTGTAAGAAGAGTGAGCATCTGGTCATTTACATTGCCCATTAATTTACAATAAGGTACTATGGCACGCTAAAAATCTTAAATTTTAAATGCTTGGGAAGGAGTACTCTCCAGCCCGGGATATATACATGATTGTATTTTAAAATTTCTTTTCTCAATTTTTAGGTTTGGGTTCCTATGTTTTAAACCCCTAAGGAATGCAACCATTTTATTGTAATGCAAGTAGACATAATCAAGCCCACATCCTGAATCTGATACGAAAAAGTTGCCTATACCTTGACCTTTTTTTCCAGGCCTATGAGGAAGACTCTAACAGACCAGACCTTTCTGAGCCTGCTCGGCAATCCCTGATAACAAGACATCAGTTGGCTCTTGTGGACTGTGAGGACGCTAACAATAACACTCCTCTATCAGAGGCTGCAGGAGGAGGACATGAAGACACCATTAAAATGCTGATACAAAGAGGGGCAAATGTGAATTCCAGGGGTAGATATCAGAGGGTTCCACTGTGGCGTGCAGCATTTGGAGGACATCTTCAGGCTGTGCAGGTATGCTTTTTGGACGAGTGCAAATTTCTGGGCTATGCATAGTGGTAGTGGTTTTTGTAATGATTGCACTTAATTACTGGTCTGAAAATTATCATTTGTTTTTAACAAAATAATGGTTGGACCAGTTTAATATGCCAGCCAACTCATGTGTAATAATAATAATAATAATAATAATAATAATAATAATAATAGTAATAATAATAATAATAGTTTATTAACACTTCTAGCACTTAAAAACTGAATAAACAGTGAAATTTACAATTGGACACTAATAATTAAGTCTATTTACAATAATAAGTATTACAATAATAATAATTAATACTAATTATTGGAATCAAGAAAACCTAAAAGTAAAAAAGTCATTTGCTCTCTTTGTCCTTTTCATCGTTGTAGTGGTTTTAGTATTTCCTGATCGTAACTGATGTGGGATAGATCTTGTCATAACTTGTGGAGCTAAGAAAGATATATGGGGTGGCTCTCATTCCTCATAATATCCACCATCAGCTTCTTGCATATGAATATCCTGCGATCTTCTAACGACGTCAAATTTGCTTGGTCTGGAGCTTGTTGATAACTAGAGTTTGGAAATATTATTCTTAAAGCTCTTCTTTGTATTGGATTCAATAGCATCAGAAAGGTATGCAGGAATATCTTGCCATACTTGCGCAGCATACTCTAAGACCAATCTGATATTATATGTGTATACCTTGAGCAGGTCTTCTGGCATGACTCAGGACTGCACGCTTCAACAACCTAAGAGAGTACAATCTCTTAGCCGCCTTGGTAATTACATATTCAACGTGAGCATTCCATGCATTATGTGCTACTCACAAATCTAAAAGATCTTGCTCATTCATTGTATTTGCCAGATGGTGGATCCACCCTATGCAGTAAGATAATTATTGATAAATCAATTAATTGATATGTACTTGAAGTCTCTATTTCTTATAAGCTCGTTGGATTCTCAGAGATTTCCCTGCCACAGTCACACAGTCACACAGTCACCAGCTGTATACTATTTAATGTTATTTACCTATTTATTATGTTTTTCATTCTACTCGCTGTTATTTATTCTGTGTGGCAAAATAATAAAACAATAAAAATAAAATAAACTAGTGCTGGAACCTGAACCTTGTTTTAACATGAACAATGTTTCCCATTAGACCCTTTTAGAACATGGAGGTGATCCCAGATTAATTGCAGATGATGGCACAAATGCAATGCAGGTCAGACTTTGTGTTTTACTGATGAAAGTGATGTTGGTGTCAACCTTTTCAGATTCAGGTTTTCTAGTCGTTAATTTTTGTTTACTGCATGGTTTTTTATGCTCCATAGGTAGCTGCAATAACAGCCGTTGAACAGATATTCCAGGATTGGGACATCAAGCAAACAGACAAATTGCTGGAAAAGCTGGAAGGTGAAAGAAATGCCAGACAAGAGGAGGAAAGAAAGCTAAGAGAGGTTGAAAGCAACAGGTCAGCTGTTTAATAATAATAATAATAATAATTAAATAGAGGATATATTACATGGCTGTGCGGGGATATGAAATTTCTCTTTGAGTGTTGAAAAATATTTCACGAGTGAGCGCAGCGAATGAGTGATATATTCAACATGAGAAGAGAAATTTTTTATCTCCAAACGGCCATGTAATGTTCTATTTATTATATAAACACCTATGATATACCAAATCATTTCACTTTAATGGTCTTTTGGTGTGAAAGGCGCGATTTATCATATAGCCATTAAGCAGTTGTGATATTTTCACATGTGAAGATAACATGTTATTTTCTTATGTGCAGATATCCAGTTTTCGCGCGAAAGCTCACCTGGTATTTTATTGGTGTTTATATAATAAGAGTCTTTATTCATCAAAAGATAAAAATACATATCTTTTGTTCCAAGTAAGTGTAAGAAATTTTAAAAAGCTGAAAAGTAAGAATTAAAAGTATATTGCATAGCTAATTCATATTTAAAAACTAAACGATTTAAAGAGTTTTTAAAATGCATAGTGTTAATCCAGTGTAACTGGACGGTTTAACACAAGGCATAACAGATAAAAGTGGGTGTCCTTTAGCATTAGAAACTTTTCTGAAAATTTTACAGTCTTGTGTTGTTTGTGAGTATAAATTAGCCAACAGTGTTGTTTCTAGGCAGGATGAATATAAAAATGATGGCTTCTCTGCTCGGAAACGATAACTTTTCAAACATCTATTTGTATGCATGTATGAACATTATGAAATGCATTACTTTCCTTAATGTAATGTATCAGTTTATTTGATGTGATATAATGTTTTCTTAGACTTTGTGTGATCTGGAAAATTCCGAAAATAAGCCTCGGGGCTTATATTTTTCAAAGGCCTTGTTTGAGGGGCTTATTTTTGGAGGGGCTTATATTCGAAGGGGCTTATCTATGGAGGGAAATTTGTGTTTCAAAATCAGTTGGGCTAGCCTTATAGTTGGAAGTAAATTTACCGTTTTTGCTTTGTTTTACTTTGTATTTGAGGGCAATTTTCCAAGTACAAGCTCCCGGGGGGCTTATATTTAGAGGGGTGATTTAACGGAGGGTTTTTTTCGTTACCAGTTTGGGGGGTTTATATTTGGAGGGGCTTATACATTTAGGGGCATATTTTCGGAATTTTACGGTATATTAATTTACTTAATTTATTAAAGGCCACTTTGATACCTGAACAAAAAACATTCATCTGCCAAGCATGCTATAGGGTTCGAAAAGTGCATTAATATTATGGTAGAGTTGCAGTGGATGTAAGCGAAGGAAGATGTGACCCTGGAACTTTGAGTCAAGTTCTCTAGTCACTCCAGTTATTATCTGTGGGTAAAAGTGATATCTACACATCCAGTGATACGAAGAGCCACGAAAAGAGTTCTTAGCACGTTCCACAAAGAACGATAAAAACTCCCAATTTTTTTTGCTGCTGTTAAGCTGCAACTTAACAACAACATCAGTCTATGTGAAAGGGGAAAATGAGAATCTCATGTAAAATGATTGTGTACTTACAGTCCCTTTAAATACTAACCTATTAGTTTTCAGATGTGATTCAGATGTGACTTGTTTTGTCGTTGAGAGGAAAACGGTCATGTACCATTATTTGTTATCATATTAGTAATATTCTAACTATTTCTTCTGTTTAGATTGGAAAAAGAATTGGGAAAAGCAGAAAAGGAAAATGAAGCACACCAGAAGGAGGTAACATATTTTGAAATGATTCTCTTGCAATGGTGCTTTGATATTTTTAATAATAATATTAATATTATTTATAGAGGGAGCCCAACTCGCCAAGGCGGTTTTCAGTAGGGCCCTCATGCATTAATTAACTAATATTATTAACCCATTCGCTCCTGGAGATTTTGCCGAAAAACGCGTTTTGAAGCTAGTCGAGTGGTTTTCTGGTCACTGTCGTGCTATAAAGAGCTAAAACTTACCACAAACCGGTTTACAGGTCGTACACTTCGTGGCCTTCTGTTCCAGATGCAAAATATCAGCTTGCGAAGTTCGGGCATGCGCAGAAAGCAAAATTTCGAGAGCTTTCTCTCCTCCCTTCTTTTTTCTCTTTTCTTCCCTCATTATTTTTTTCTCTTGCTGGGCATTTAGTAGGCTTCATTTTGGTGGAAAGAGTTTTTAGGAAAGCTTTTAGGATCTTAGGATTAGGTGAAAGCAAAGGTAGGTGAGCAATGGAACAAGATTTTCATGGAGATTTTCAGGTCAATGTCACGTGGTTTTTTGCTTCTTTCTCCGGTGTCCTTGACTGAATTGTGCTCATTCTGGTATGGTTTGAAAGATCTCTTCACTCTACACAAGTTACCGAAGACAGTTGTCCTTGAACGTTAAAACTGATGACGTCACAAAGGGTAGAAAGGACCTGGATCCGCACGGGTGGTTACGGGCGGTTCAGGGGCAAATGGGTTAATTAATTATTACGAAAAAAGTAAAAGATGTTTACAATTAGTAAAAAATTTTAAAAATTTAAAATCTTAAAATCGATTATTAAAAAAAAATAACAAGGCTTAAAATTAGCTGAGATCTTTTAAAAAAGGTTTTTAACTTGGATTTAAAAAATAATAAAATAGATAAAAAATTACACTCTTTTAAATCAGTTGGAAGGCTGTTCCAGTATTTCGTGGCATTGTACAAATGTGGTAAATTTTTAATACTATTATTTTCCTTGCAATTTGCATGTTTTATGGTTTCTTTTAAGTTGGCTAAAGCGCACTGTGAATTGAACAAAAGGATTTTTGAACATGACAAATGCATGGCAGAAGGAATGACGGACAAGAAAGAAGTCACTTTACAGGTGTGTTGATTATTTAAGTAAAAAACCGTTGTGACCCACACTATAGCTACACAACTTCGCAGAATACTCGGTACCTTGCATATATGCACGGTGATACTACCCCGTTAGTGGTGGTCAGAGACAGCTGTTTTATTTGGATGTGCAATTACATCAGTTACTGGCCATAGCACAGAGTTGCTGAATGAGACCATTGCCTTGAGATGAAAGGGTTCATTACTATTCTCACAGGGAACAGTTTGTATTATATAGACAATAAACAATTTCACACCTCTCTGTTATCTGTTATTTTTTTCTCTCCCATAAATTATCCGTGTACAATTTATGTGAAATTATTTGTGACAGCTAAAAGACCCTTTTGCCAAATCTGAGTTGAGAGCGCACCGTGCAGCGCTTTATTCAGTGGTCATTGCGTGTTTCAAACTAATGGTGCTCGAGGAACAGTGAACCAAAGGCTTTATGCAAAGGACTGTTTAGAAGTGATTCGTCATAAATTGTACATGGATAATTTATGGGAGAAATTAAAAGCAGATAACAGCTTAATCAAAGAGATATGAAATTGTTTATTGCCTAACGACAAACTGGAATCCTCTGCTCCCTGCTGTACTATCATCAGTGCCACCAGGATCATTAGGTGGGTCTACGGTTTTGATTGGGCCAGGGGTTGGAGCGGGTAGGTTACCTCAGATGCAAAGTTTAAAATGACAATAACATCAATGCAGGCACCCAAGGTAGCATGACCCCCCCCCCTCCCCCCCCACCCCCAGTGCTATATTTGCCCCTGGATTGTAAGCTTCTGTTTTAATTAATTGCAATGACAAAGTACACTCAAGAAGACTACATAAAAACTGTTTAGAAAAGCATCAGCTATGACGTAAAAACACACAGGTTATATGACGTTGTTGTGGTCGGTTATATGACGTTATTGTGGTTGTGCAGGAATGCAAAGGAAATGATGTTTTTTTCTTTGCAAACAAAAGTGCCTTGAAAAGACTAGAAAGTAGGTCAAAAGACTCGTAAAAGATAACATCATCAGTGGTTCGGATTTCTCTCGATAAAAAGTAATTACTTAACCAAACGTACTGCAAGTTGCAAAACTCATTTTTTTGTGTCTGGCACTGTTACCACTGAAAAACCTGTCTGTGGACTACTCTGTCTTGTTTGTACGTGTATGACTATTTTGTTGTGTTGAGGAAGTCTTTACTCAATTGGTTTATTCACTTGAAGGCAATACATGATGCCGAAGCAGTGCTGGAACTTGCTAGAAAGAAAGCTGAGGCTTCCAAAGAGGTGCTAGCTCAGGTAAATGATATTAATTTAGTCATATTTAGCTGTTGAAATCCGCGAGATCTTGTCAGCTAGCTTAGCAGTGTTCCAAGCTTAAATGTTTTTCAAGTCACCTTTTCAGACATTACATATTGGTCGCCGGGAAAGGAGAGTCACTTTGAGCACCATTACTTCGTAGTTAAAAGAATTTAAATGGCTGCCAAACATTTTGGAGATGCACGCGACATCTCACAAGGGTTTAAATACCTGGACACCAGGGTGAAACAGGCAAATCATAACGATAATAAGGCGTAAAAGGAATACTTCATGCAAATTATTATTTCACTTTCTCTTACTAGAAGTAAGAGCATGCATAGGCACCAACTTGCCGCATTACCGGCAACAAAGGTCACCAAATCGTCGGACGACTGTCGCGGCAACTTTAGTCGCCTTTTTTTTTCTATTCACCTTGGCAACCAAAAAGGTCGCATCTTGGAGCCTTACTTACATAATTGTTTAAGCTTTAGTAACCCAAGTATAGTTAGGATGCTTCGCTTTTAACCGTATCCTTTGACTCCTGAGGTGCGGAATGTCTTGTAAGTTGATTCTAACTTTTCAGTCCGTAGACGAAATCCTAAAACCTCTTTAGCTGTAATTTCACATGCTGCTATTTGTTTTTCTGGCCCGGGTTGCTATAAGCATGGTTAGTGCTAACCAGCGTTAAATACCATGGAAACCTATACATTTTGATACCTCTTAACCAACGGTTAGCGCTAACCAGGCTTCGAGCAACCGGCCCCTGCTTGCTACAAACTGATAGCATTAGAAATTTTGCAACTTTTGGGAAATGTGAGGGTTATGACGATATGTGTTAAGCAAGGCTTAAATTTGGTTATTGTACTTTTTTTTAGGCCAAACTAAAACTTAGAGAGCAGCATAAAACAGAGGAGCGCTCTTCAGAAGGTGAGAAGTATCCCTGCAAGATTAACAAAACGTTAAAGCTGAAAATCGAAAATAATGGTCTTCTTAAAAGACGAGCGAGCAAGATTACAACGTTTGTGTCTTATTCCGGAGTTTTCGCTCGTCATTAGCGGTCTTTAGATTTGAGGACAACTAAGACGACGAGATTTGACTTTAAGATTTTTCGCGCATTCTCAAAAAAAATAGACACCCCGGAAAGCTTCATTTCACGTTTTTGAATGAGGTTGAGCCCTGTCCCAATAGCAAAATGACACCATAAAACTTCTAACATTTGATAACCTTTTGGGGGTTTTTCGCTGAAACTCGTATGACGACGGCTTCACATTTTCCCGCCAAAATAGGGAGCTTAAGCAACGACGACGGCGACGGCTACGAAAGCGTCACTTAAAAAATGAGTTTGCGCTGCGTCAAACTTTTCTGCGCTTATTCCGTCTCGTTTAATTCGTCAAATGAGTTGGCAATTTTTTTTTGGAGTTGAATTCTAAAGGACTGTATCAAAGTTGAGAAAAAGAAAAGGAAAGTTGTTATTGTTGTTGAAATTAGGCACTTTCACGTTGTAGTCGTGCAACGACGGCAAATAAGCGTACAAAAAAGCGTTACGCACGTGCAAAGTTGTTGTTTTTCTAATCTTAACCTATTGGGTTATTGCCGTTCTCGTTGACGTCCCTGTTGCCGTTGTTTTGACGCTGGATCACGCGCGAACACTACTTAGTATTGAGAAAATCTCTTTCTCGTAGTCATCCTGGTCGTAGAATAATTAGAGA
>CALNXK010000116.1:985000-1075000 GCA_942486035.1 Porites lobata
CCTCTTTTAAACTTGTCACATAGTAGGTAGTGTAAGAACCTTGCCTCGATTTAATAGCGCCATTAGCTAAGTAGTATTGGCCCCCACATATTACTATTAATAATAATAATAGCATACTAAGACGGTTCATATAACTTCCGTTTACAGCATGCTTCAACCATTACTCACTTCCTCTGGATACTAAACTTAGGCGGGAGAGTGCTATATAAGCTGTTCTTTGTTAGGTGTATTCGACTCAGACAGACGAAACGCGTCAGCAGGAATGAACAAAATAAGGTTACACTATAAGAAGTCTTTCTTTGCGCTGCTTGTTTCAGTTTATAAGCGGCAGTCTCCAAAATGCAGTCTGTAGTAGAAGCTAACAACAAATTCACTGTGGATCTTTATCAAGCTCTCCGGGATGATGAAAAGTTCACGAATCAAAATCTTTTTTATTCACGAAGTAGTCTGAGTACTGCATTGGCCATGACGTCCATAGGAGCTAGAGGAGACACAGCCAAACAAATGTCAGAAGCTTTCCACATGGGAAGCCATGCCAAGCACTAAAATGCAAGATCAGCAGCGACATTTTCTCAATGCATTTCAAGAATCGAACGACCAGGGGAACGAAATATTTTTTGCAAAAAAGTTTGACCATCGAGCAAGAGTTCCTTGAGGGAACAAAAAGATTCTATAATGCAGAAATGGCTTTGACCGATTACCAGAAGGATCCAGAGGGAGCTAGGAAAGAGGTGAATGACTGGGTGGAGAACAAAACAAAAGAGAATATTAAGAATTTAATTCCTGAGGGGGTGTTTAACTCAGGCACTGTATTGACTCTGGTGAATGCCATATATTCCAAGGGAATTTGGCAAAATGAGTTTGATCGAAGAGCCACTCGTTCAAAAGATTTTTTTGTTTCTAAAAACGAAAAGGCAAAAGTGAAAATGATGAAGCTGAAGACAAACTTCAAGCACATTGCTAATGGTGGAGAGCTTGACTGTCAATTGCTGGAGTTGCCTTACCAAGGTGAGGATCCCTCGATGTTGATTCTGTTACCCCAAGACAAGTATGGGCTGACCAGTGTAGAGGTCAGTCTCACCCATGACAAGTTACAAAAGGCTATTGCACTAACACAAGTACATCGTTCACGCGGAGTGAAGGTGTACTTGCCAAGATTCAAGATGACACAACAATTCCAACTGAATGAGCTCCTAGCGAAAATGGGTGCAATAGATATGTTTAACGCGACAAAGCTGACTTTACAGGGATTTCACCAGGGCCTGAGAGGCTCCATATATCCCTTGTCATTCACAAGGTATTTGTGAAGGTCAACGAGAAAGGTACAGAAGCTGCAGCAGCAACAGCCGTGGTAATGCGCGGACTAAATCGCCATTTGGGGGTTCCGCAAAGATTCCCGTCTTTTGCGCTCATCACCCCTTCCTGATAATTACTTTGTCATAAAAAGTCAGGTGGCATTTTGTTCATGGGTAGAATGGTGAAGCCTGAGCCATTAGACTGAGAGTAAGAAGGAGCTAGTTCTGGATTAATTCGGCGTTATCACAGTTATTCCTTATTGTTGGGTTACTTTTTTCTTTTGAGACTTAAAAACAAAGTTCATTTCTGAGAATATTGCCCCATAACTGCAAAACATATATTTGAATACCACAGGAGGTCAAGAACGATATTAGGTACCTAGTAACGAAAAATTAAAATTAAAATTAATCTTAATGTCATATAATATTATTACAAGAAAAATCAGAGGGAACTGATCGGCTGCCGAATAAGCTGTAGAATATTTGCCATCATATCATTATAAAGAAAATTTTTTAGAAAAATATTAGAAATTGTGTTTAACAAGTTCACTTATCCATTTCAAATTAACAATTAATACAATTATAATAATAATAATAATTATTATTATTATTATTATTATTAACAATTAGTGTAGCAGGAAATATTTTAATAAAAGGTTTGGTAAACGTGTTCAAGGATCTCCTGCCTATAGTTATCATTATTAATGTAATAAATGAAAGCATTATAAGGACATGAAACAAAGAAGAAATTTTTAATGATAAAAGTCGAGAAGAGCCGTGTGTATTTGATTCAGTCTGTCAACACACAAAACTGAAGGTTTGACTTAAGGATCTATACACAAGTCAACACAAGGATTGATTGAACATTCCCCAACATCCCTGCATGTGATCACCACTTTCTGAAGATTTTTTGCGTCCCTGCCCAACTACGACGTGAAATGAACAAATTCGTTTGAGAACGAGAGGCAAGGTAATAAATTCGGACGCACTCCCGCCTCTTCAGCTGCAGCCTAGGCTACGTTAAAGGCACACGGTACCGGTCGAAAATTCCTGCGGTTAGGTGTTCTGTTCAAGGGAGAGTCACGCTTTCCGTACGAAAATTTGAACGCCTAGCCGTTTAAAAATTTGAACGCTAAAATCGAGGATCAATTTTTGACCGGTACGGTCATCAACAACTGTAATACATCATTTTACTATCTCCACAACATTAGGCAGATAAGAAAACACCTGTCACGTGACTCCTCAGAGACTTTGATTCACGCGTTTGTCTCCAGCCGATTAGATTACTGTAACAGTTTACTCTATGGATTGCCACAGGTACAAATTGATAAGATTCAAAGAGTTCAAAACGCAGCTGCAAGGCTTATTTTGAGCAACCTAAGTTTTGCCATATAACACCAGTCTTATCTCAGCTTCACTGGCTGCCCATCAAGTATCGCATTGAGTTTAAGATTTTACTGATGACTTTTAAAGCAATTCACGGCATGGCGCCAGATTATCTTTGCAAATTGATCAGCCGAAGCCTGAGCCATTAGACTGAGAGTAAGAAGGACCTAGTTCTGGATTAATTCGGCCTTATCACGCTCGAGAAGCGGGTGTGACTACTGCTTTAAGAGTAAAATGCGATTTTTAACTAGCTTGAATGCATTGCAAGGTTTCTCAATGATTCGCAACGCATTTTTAACCTTTCCTATGAATGGGTTCAACTTCGTCAAATGATGAAAAATGATCAACGCATTGGCAATGTTACCATTTTTGTTTTTGCTTGATGATAGAAATGACAGCGTAGGTCAACGCGCGAAACCTAGTCACTCTAACATGTCCCGTATGAAGATTTTCGTAAGGCTCACCAGACCTGAGAGGAACCTCAGAAATTAATACCTTAACCGCGCTTTGAAGTAGATAAATTGTTATAACAGATACATCATTTAAATAGAATTTTTAAAGAACAAAAACTCAAAAAATATTCTGTTTCCTTACACGGTGGTCGGTCGCTAAGGCTTTTGCTCCCGCACCTCTCAAAACTAAGAGTTTTAGTCCACATACAGTTAGTAGAATGCATAGAATGTAACGAAACTTGGCAGGGAAGTAGGTTGATAAATTACCTATTTATGGGTGTTTATTTCATCCAATGTGACGTCTACTGTGACGTCATAAATGATGTCCAAATTTGGCATCAAAAAGAAAATTCAGGAAAGAAATGGTAAAAATTTGACATCAGTTTTCTGTACAGAATCATGATTGCTGGTGAAAATCCTATCTCAATGGGATAAAAAGGCGTAAAGTTACATTTAATTAAAGACATTCAAACTTCCCGCCAAATAACCATGTATATGGTCAAACTTTAGGGGTATTTAAACGCGAAAACAATAAATGTAGTCGCAAAGGAGAAAATACAAATTTGCATTGTTACTATTGTTACTTATACTTACTTTCGGAAAACTAACTCGATGCCAATTAATAGTGACTCCTGGCGCTTGACAAAGGTCACAAGTCAAAAGCCGTTAGCATTTTATTAGCTCGGCACTTCCATGGAAACACCTGAGGAATAATCTGAAGAAGGTCGAAGGCTCGAAACGTCATTAAACTTAGTGAACCTGCTATAAGTTGCCCTATTGTCATTTTCTTACACTGGTCATATATTACTAAGGTTTTATGCTGTTTCTTATTATTTAAATTTTATTGACCATTTTGTAGTTTTACCAATATTTAATAGCGCTTTTAAGTTTATATGTATGTATAGAAAGTGTGCTTTACAAATGCTTAATTATATAGTAATAAAGAGAATGTCTACTACATTAACCCTCTCGTCTCTACCTTGGATTCATACATTAAAGACACTACTGACTTCCTTAATAAACTTTCTAACCTCGGTAACCTACCTAACAACGCTATTCTTGTAACTCTTGATGTGTCATCGCTCTACACCAACATTCCACACAATCAAGGAATTGATGTATGCCGTCATTTTCTTGATACCCGCCCTAACAAACACATCCCCACAGAGACACTATGTGATCTCTTACGCATGATTCTCACCATGAATAATTTCACATTTAACCAGCAGCATTATCTTCAAATCCATGGTACTGCTATGGGTACTAAAATGGCTCCTTCTTTTGCTAACCTTTTTCTTGGTAGTGTTCGAAACCAACGATCTCACTAACGCCCCTTGGCAGCCTCACACATGGTGGAGATATATCGATGATATTTTCATGATCTCACAGAAGGTTCGGATCGTTTGAAAATATTCGTCGATTATCTCAATAACATTCATCCCACTATTAAGTTCACTAGCTCTCACTCACTTACTAACGTTCCTTTTCTCGACGTCATGGTGTCTCTACATAACGGTATAATTGAAACTGATCTATTTACTAAACCCGTGGATAAACATCAGCACCTTCTCAGCTCATCATGCCATCCTCACCACACTAAGAAAGCCATTCCGTTCAGCTTAGCCCTCCACCTCCGCCGTATCTGCTCTACAGACGCTAAGTTTAAACTTCGCATTAATGAACTTAAAACATATCTCCTTGCTCGTGGTTATAATGATAATTTCCTTGAAAAACAGTTCCTACGCGCTGCTAGTATTTCTCGTACTAACGCGTTACAGACTAAACCCAAAGCTTCTAACGATGTTGTACCATTTGTTGTCACATATAACCCAGCACTTCCACGCATTTCTAATATTCTACGCAAACATTTTAACATCTTACACTCCTCTAGCCGTTGCAAAGACGTCTTTAAGCAACCGCCTTTTGTTGCTTAAAGACGTAGCTCTAATCTTCGTGACCTTTTAGTTAAAGCACAACTACCCGTTATCTCCACCAATCATTTTCCGCCATGCTCCTTCCATTATGGACAGAACTGTGCCACTTGTCCATACATTACTAACGGCCTCACAAGTTATACCTTGTACGCTACAGGTGAAACACGCTCCATTACTTCACACATCAGGGGCACCCAACGGCAATTTTCGGGAAAATATCTGTTCGGAAGACGATTTGAGATCTAGAATTTTCGGAGCGTTTGTTATAAAATTTATTGCGTGCCTGCCTCTCCTAGGATTTTCGAACATCTACAAAATGGTATAATTACCCATTTTTAGCGGATTTTGACCCCAAAAAAGGCCACCTAGAATTTTCGGGAACCTTTTCCTGGCTGAAATTTTCGGGAAGGTAAGTTTTTATCCCTATACTGATTTTCGGATCACTAGACTTTCAGCTAGCAAATCCAAACAGATGAAAAGTTTTTAGGGGATAAAAATATGCCTATATCTACCGTTTGAATACTAAAATACGTTTAACAATGCTATGTTAAGTGGTTTTGAACTATATCCTCGTTGGGTGCCCCTGACACATTACTTGTAACACTAAAAATTTGATCTACATGGTTCAATGTAACCGTTGTTAACGTAGTTTTTTGGACTATGCTAGGAATTCATAGTTAAGGAATTGCGGTAGCCCCGTACACGCCCAACAGGAAACTGAAATAGTAGATAAACCTCAACTTTAATTAAGCCGTTTAGTTTTACCCGAGATCTGAATTAATTGGACATGTTTCATGTGATTTACTGCTTACCTGTTACACTGTTTCATGGTTATCCCGATCAAGGAAAGTTAAGAAAACTCGCCACAGAAGTAAGTTTATGATCAATGTTATAATATTGTCAATCATTTTAGTTTTGTTAGTTTTATATGGATTTCATGAGTTTTTGGATATTGACGATCAGTGACCGCACGGCATAATGATTGTTAAGAGTTTATATCAGTTATTCCCGCCTCGCTCGTTTAAAGAGGCCCTGCGCCTAAGAAAAGACCGATGATTTGCGGCTAAAAAATAAAATCGGCCGATTTTTATCTCCCAAGTAGAGGTTACCGAATACTATTCAAAAATGAATTTCTTTTGTTTCAGTTTCGCTTTAAACCAAAAATATCGAGCCGCAAACTTTTTCCGTCTGATAGCAGCAAAATCAGGCCTAAAATAAGCTCTGGCAAACAAAGGATCAGAAATCACTATCGCAACGCAAAACAACGAGAAAACCACACAGTGATGAAGAAAAAGGCCTTTTGAAAAACTGCCGAAGGGAATGAAAAATAAATTTTCAAATATTGCATATTAAATTAGATGGAGCGTTGGAGTTGATTTTAAAATAATAATTTCTCAAAAGTCCAACGCTGCTGAAAGCAATCACAGTGATGAATCAGACATTGGAGGGATATACATCACGTTTTCGGAAAAACATTTTTCGGCCAAGGTATACTGACGTTGTAAAAACTGTTCAAAGTTACCGTATTTACCGTTAAGTTGCCACTTCGGCGAAACACATCTCTGTTGCCAATATGGCCAAGGATAGCGTGGTAATCGCCACTTTAATCCTTGCTAGGCGCTCAAAACCATCCAAAATAGAAGTATATAGAATTAAAAGAGAAAGGAGAATGAAAGATTCGCAGAAAAAGAGAATAACTCGAAATTACCATCTGCTAAGGAGATTTGAATCTTGGAAATGTTGTCTCGTGACAGCGTTCATTTGTCCGAACTGCAGAGGGATCCAAACAAATACGTCAAATATGAGTTTAAAAAAAACAATCTTTCTATCACCAGATATCGTGAAGTGAAACAGTTTTATGTTTCTCCTATTAATGATGATGAATTCAACCTCAGCTAGTCTCCAAGTACTTTGAATGTGGGCTGCTTGTATTTCGTTACATACATTCCAACGGCCGTTACGGCTCAGCTCGTGCAGGGGTCAGCGGACCTGAAGAAAGGTGACGAAGTTGGAGAGCAACGCCATGCTAGGGGGGACATTGGTAGGTACCCAATACCGAAAATAACTGCGGTATTGGTATTTCGTCGATTTTTGACACGGTATTTCGGTATTTACCAATTTTTCTCACGGTATTGCGGTATTCAATTAATTTAATTTAATTTAATTTAATTTTGCAAGGAAACGTGAGACGACCTCGAATTGATCGGTACAACGAACGAAAAAGATACCCTACCAATTTCATCATAGATTGTCTGTCAGAAATTGTGTAATGGTAATCATTTACCATTCATCTAAAGTCTTAAAAATACTGACGTGCATTAAACTAGCCTGAGTAGCAGGCGCTTGGAAGTAGTAGGCGCGCAAGAGAACGAGCGCGCGCGAGGGAGACACGCGAGGGGTCATCCAAGCGCCTGCTACGCAGGCTACTGTTCATTGCGCTCTCCTGTTTAATGCTACCGCAATACCGTGATCTTCTTTTACCGAATACCGTTAACCAAAAGGAAGAAATACCGCATACCGCAGGGCTAAATGATACCGCAATACCCCACTTTAAAATCCAAATTACCGATATACCGCTCGAAAAAAAGCTCAATACCGTAAGCCCCCATTTCCCCCTCCATGCTGTTGAAGAGGTGATAGAATATTTGAGCTTAAAACATCAAATTATATTTGATGTTTACAATCTTTGTCATAATTATCACAGCAACAAACTTTCATCTTTCAATGTTAGTATTGAAAGACATGTGCGGGTATTTCGAAATACCTTACAAATCTACAGATCTAAAAAGAGACCTTTTAGCCAAGGTTTCAGTGTAAAGGTATGTGACTGAGTGCAGCAAAAAATAATTTCATTCTGTAACTTTCCTGCGCAAGAGTTTGAGTGCATGGTATGTTGTCCAATCGGTAATGTGACAAGTTGTGCGTTGTGCATTGGTTATCATCTAAATATCATAAATATTATTGTGGAAACAAATTATGAAGCATATTATAAAATGAAGTTGCAAAATGAGTGAGGTACTTTCATCGATTTAAAAGTCCTACCGGTCTCCTATCTTTTTTTATGATGTCCACCCCAATATTTGGGTGACCCTATTCGGCGGAATGGCGGAATACATGCAATCAGTTGTAAAATACGGAATATACGTAACACTCTAAAACACGGAATTTACAGAATATTCTGTATTTGATTTGAACTGGACTGACGAAAAAGCAGAGGCAATATTAAAAATTCAATTTTCGTACTGCCGTAAGCCACACTATAGACCTTAAGACGGTTTTGAAAGCCATCTTGACGGGTGAAGGGTCCGGTATCACGGGAATCTGATGTCGGATAACTTTCATCAAACGGCTGTTCTAAAAAAAAAGAATTGTAAACTTAAGCTTGACAGGATTGTACTACCAATTAATGGGGGCCGCACCTGTGCCTAAATTTGTCCGGTCGCTTGCTTTAGATTTTCCAGAGTCTTCAAAGTCTTCAAAGGAATGATCTCTTCTTCAAATTTTGTGGAGATTGCTCGGCTGGTCGTTCTGGCGAGGAAGGATCCAGGGACAACAAGTCCGTTTTCCAGTCTCCTTGATCCATTACCTTAATCGACTTGCACTTTGTTTTGACTGCGAGCTTTTTTAAGAAAGGTGAATATAAGGAAGGAAAGTTCCATCGACAAAGTGCCCAACAAGTTTCAAGGTAAGTCCCTCGCGTTAACTGAGCATTCACCGTCAGTATTTGTTACTGCTACAGTTTCAAATATTGTTCGTTTTTAAATGAATATCAAAGTCCCTTTTTTAACATTTGGTTGTTTCTCAAAAAAGAAATAAGCGCCCTGTCCCGAATAAGCGTCCTCCCTAGAGGTACCAAAAGAAAATAAGCGCCTGGGCGCTAAATCGAATCATTACGGTAAGTCAATTCTTTTACTTGTCACGCACTTAAAACGTGGTTCGAGTTAATGAGGGTAAAATTATATAGAAATAATCTGAAGAGAAGCAAAAATTAGTATTACTTCGAGTTAGCACGAGGTTCGAGTCAGTAGCGAGGGTTCGAGTTATTAGAGTCGACTGTATACATGTATACCCTTTTTAAACGATTTTTCTCTTATTCTGCATTTTAGAGTATTCCGTATAATCCGTATTTTAGAATATTCCATGTATTTCATCCTTCCGTTCCGTCACTCCGTCAGTCCGCCATTCCACCAAATAGCGTCACGCCCGATATTTTCATGTCCAAGAAAATACTAAACGCGAGGCTAATCATTGTGCCAAGAATTGAATCTGTTAGCTACATTTTATAGTGCCAGGCAATAGTCCTTTGAGAATAAAAAAAAAACCCCGTAATTCTTGGGCGCAATGAACTCAGTTTTCGGGAACAAGATGTTCCTCGTTCTCGGGAGCAACAGTGGAAGACATATGACATTGACACGACTGATTCTCGCCCGAAAAAAAAACCAAAAAAAAAACATGGGATCAGATTTCTTTCAACAGACCGCTGGCCAGAAGCGTCGACTCGTGGCCCCACAACGATTAGATCACGCTGAGGCCAAAACAGTGCGGCGGTTCGGGAATTTTTTCTTTTTAAGTCACCATCGTTTGTGAAAAAAAAAAACATTACTGTAACATTGTTTCACTAAGTGCTTTCTGGCCGGGAAAAAGTTGTGCATTCGTTTACATTCCGCCGCAGTTTAGACAAATGACGTCATTGGCCGCTGTCACGCGACGACATTTTCCACATTCAAGTTTCCTCAGCAGATGGTAATTTCGAGTTCTTTTCTTTGTCTGCCTATTTTTCATCTTCCTTTCTCTTTTAATTCTACGTCCTTCTACTTAGGATGGTCTCTGAGCGCCTAGCAAGGATTAAAGTGGCGTTTACCACGCTATCCGCGGCCGTATTGGCAACAGAGAAGTGTTTCGCCGAAGTAGAAAGAAAACGGTAAACACTGCAACTTTGAACGCTTTGTACAACGTCAATATACTTTGGCCGAAAAATGTTTTTCCAGAATCGTAATGTATATCCCTCCAATGTCTGATTCATCACTGTGATTGCTTTCAACAGCATTGGACTTTTGAGGAATAATTATTTTAAAATCAACTCCAACGCTCCATCTAATTTAATATGCAATATTTGAAAATTTATTTTTCATTCCCTTCGGCAGTTTTTCGATGTTTATCGAATGATATTGCATTGAAAGGCCTTTTTCTTCATCACTGTGTGGTTTTCTCGTTGTTTTGCGTTGCAATAGTGATTTCTGATCCGTTGTTTGCGAGAGCTTATTTTAGGCCTGATTTTGCTGCTATCAGACGGAAAAAGTTTGCGGCTCGATATTTTTGGTTTAAAGCGAAACTGAAACAAAAGAAATTCATTTTTGAATAGTATTCGGTAACCTCTACTTGGGAGATAAAAATCGGCCGATTTTATTTTTTAGCCGCAAATCATCGGTCGTTTCTTAGGCGCAGTTTATTACCAATTGATTTAGTTAATTAGAATACATTGTACATTTTAATTTCAGATCGAATAAATATATTATCAGTTATACGATTGCGAGTATTCTTCGGTAGTGGATCGTCTTAGTTCCCTTACGAAACAACCGTTGTAATCTACAATATATGGGTAAAACTAAGCGACGTCTCAAGGACAGATTTAACGAACACAGACGTGCAGTCGACAAAACTAACATTAAATCTAAACCCACTACTGTTTCTGAACACTTTCTCTCTCACTCTAACCATTCTCATACTGACATGCAGTTAATCCCACTAGAGAAAATTCATTCTTTACGTGACTCAGTTCGTAAGGCCACGGAGTCGCATTTGATAGATAAGGCCTTGACTCTTGAACCTCATGGGCTAAACCGCCGCGACGAATTATTGTAATCCATATCCTTAGTATTTCTCCTTTCCAGTTTTTATGTTGTACGTCATATCCGCCTCTCCCATTTATTGCGACATTCTCAATTTATATAATATTGTGATTGGTAAGTTCAGTAACATCTGTAAACCTGAAGAAGGCTGGTATGGCCAGCCGAAATATTGTTATAAAAAACAATACACGTTGTTTTAAATCAGCTTTGCAGTAGTCTTTGGACTTCTCGTTCTTGGTTAATTATTGTAAATATTATTATTATTATTATTATTATTATTATTACTTACTATCGTTTTGCTTTGTATCTATTTAAATGGTAATGCAAATGAACAGTGTCGTTTTTGTAGAGTTATGTCACTTGACTGCTTATATAGTTACCTGTAATAGAATGTTTTAAACCTGTAAAATATATAGTATATAGTGTAACAGAAAACTTGTCTCGATTTAATAGCGGACATAGCGCAATTAGCCGAATAGTGCTAATAGTATTGGTCCCCATCGACATGTACACGATAACATATTTCACTAAAACGGTTCTTATATCTTCCGTTTACAGCATGTTTCAGTTATTACTCACTTCCTTGGGATGCTAAACTTGAGCACGCAATTTCTATATAAGCTGTTCGTTGTTTGGTAGTCAGTTAGACGCGAAACACGTCGGCAGGAAAAAACAAAAAAATTGTTACAACTACAAGAAGTCTTGTTTGCGTTACTTGTTTCAGTTTATGGGCAGCAGTATCCAAAATGCAGTCTGTAGTAGAAGCTAACAACAAATTCACCTTGGATCTTTATCAAGTTCTCCAGAAAGATGACAAGTTCACGGATCAAAACATTTTTTACTCCCCAAGTAGTATAAGTATTGCTTTGGCCATGACGTTCATGGGAGCCAGAGGAGACACAGCCAAACAAATGTCAGAAGCTCTCCACTGGGAAGCCATGACAAGCGATCAACTGCACGATCAGCAGCGACATTTTCTCGATGCATTACAAGAATCGAACGACGAGGGGAACGAATTATTAGCCGCCAATCGACTTTTTGTGCAAAAAAGTCTTATCATCGAGCAAGAGTTCCTTGAGGGAACAAAAAGATTCTATAATGCGGAAATGGCTTTGACCGATTACCAGAAGGATCCAGAGGGAGCTAGGAAAGAGGTAAATGACTGGGTGGAGAACAAAACGAAAGAGAATATTAAGAATTTAATTCCTGAGGGGATAATTGACTCAAGCACTGAATTGATTCTGGTGAATGCCATATATTTCAAGGGAATTTGGCAAAATGAGTTTGATCGAAGAGCCACTCGTTCAAAAGATTTTTTTGTTTCTAAAAAAAAAAAGGTAAAAGTGAAAATGATGAAGCTGAAGACAAACTTCAAGTACATTGCAAATGTTGGAGAGCTTGGCTGTCAATTGCTGGAGTTGCCTTACCAAGGTGAGGATCTCTCGATGTTGATTCTGCTACCCCAAGACAAGTATGGGTTGGCCAGTGTAGAGGCCAGTCTCACCCATGACAAGTTACAAAAGGCTATTGCACTAACACAAGTACAACCCTCAGGCGAAGTGAAAGTGTACTTGCCAAGATTCAATATGACACAGGAATTCCAACTGAAGAAGCTCCTAGCGAAAATGGGTGTAACAGATATGTTTAACGCGATCAAAGCTGACTTTACAGGGATTTCACCTGGTCTGTTTGTGACCCATGTCATTCACAAGGCATTTGTGGAGGTCAACGAGAAAGGTACAGAAGCTGCAGCAGCAACAGCCGTGATAATGTCGCGGTCTAAATCGCCATCTGGGGGTTCGGCAAAGATTCCCGTCTTTTGCGCTGATCACCCCTTCCTGTTCTTGCTTTGTCATAAAAAGTCAGGTGGCATTTTGTTCATGGGTAGAATGATGAAGCCTGAGCCATTGGACTGAGAGTCAGAAGGAGCTAGTTCTGGATTCGGCCTAATCACAGTTATTCCCTGTTGTGTTACTTTTT
The DNA here is from genome assembly GCA_942486035.1 of Porites lobata. Taxonomy (NCBI): domain Eukaryota; kingdom Metazoa; phylum Cnidaria; class Anthozoa; order Scleractinia; family Poritidae; genus Porites; species Porites lobata. The sequence continues at coordinate 997,897 of CALNXK010000116.1, forward strand.
TCTTTTGAGACGTAAACTTCATTTCTGAGAAATGTTGCCCCATAAATGCAAAACATATATTTGAATACTAGTAACGAAAAATAAAAATTAATCTTAATCTCATATAATATTATTATCCGGAAAAATCAGAGGGAACTTTTCGGCTGCCTAACGAGCTGTAGAAGATCTGCTAATATTAAGACAATTTTTTTAATAAAAATATTAGAAATTGTGTTTAACAAGTTAACTTAACCATTTCAAATTAACAATGATAATTATCATGATTATTAACAATTAGTGTAGCAGAAAATATTTTAATAAAAGGCTTGGTAAACGTGTTCTAGGCTCTCCTGCCTGTAGTTATCATTATCAATGTAATAAATCAAAGAATTATAAGGACATTGGGGCAAAGAAGAAATCGTTAAAGATAAAAGTCGAGAAGAGCCGTGTGTACTATTTGAATTCAGTCTGTCAACACACAAAACTGAAGGTTTGACTTGGGAATCTATACACAAGTCAACACAAGGATTGATCGAACATTCCGAACATCTCTGCATGTGATCACCCCTTTCTCAAAGATTTTTTGCGTCCCTGCCTAATTTTACGACGTGAAATGATCAAATTTTGAGTTTCGCTTAAGAACGGGCGGCAAGGCAATCAATTCGGGCGCAGTCCCGCCTCTTCAACTCCAGTCTAGGCTACGTTAAAGGCACACGGTACCGGTCGAAAATTCGTACGGTTAGGTGTTTCGTTCAAGGGGAGCCACGCTTACGGTACAAAAATTTGAACGCCTGGCCGTTTAAAAATTTGAACGCTTAAATGGAGGTCAAATTTTTGCTTATGCACCTATCAATGTAAAGCCGGCGGGGGGTGGGGGGTGGGGAGGCAGGGCATGGGGGTGGGGGTGGATTTGACATTTTTCAATTATTTGCCGTCAAATTCCTAGCCTGCGAAAATCATTCCAGTCAAATGATGCAACCAAATTTCCCCACCCCGGGCTGCACATTGCTATCAAAAATCCCAAGGCAGAACCCAAGAAAGGCACACTGAAAATATCTCCAAATAAAACTCTGCAATCTTTATTTATAATTAAACGTTGCTGCATCACCAAAGATACATGTTCCTGTTACAGCTGAAATTATACGTTTTAACCATAATCCGTGTCGCACTGCGTAGAATACAGAAACCTCTCAGGAGAAAGTCCGCATTTTGTAAGTTTAACATAATATACCATTCTTAGTAAATTAAGGGTACAAAGAAAGTCAGTTTTACAAGCTTTATTCAGTGATTGTAGCGAATGAGCCATACACAGATCAATTGTACTTGCAAGAATCGACTTTGTTTCTCTTTACTTCCGTTTACTTTGATACCACAGTATCTTAAGAGGTTCAATTGATCAAAACACGCTAAAGGACTGGTCAAAAAGTATAGGGTGGGTAGGGTGGGGGAGGGATTGTTCCGAAGCAGAGAGGGGATGGGTCATGAGGTTTTGAGCCTTGCGCAAGGGGTGGGTCGTGCAATTTTCAGCTACCCTTAGTGGGGTGGGTCACCCTATTTTATTACATAGATAGCCACTAACTACTAACGAGACAGTTGAATTTTGGAGTTGGAATTATTGCTAAAATACTCACAAACCTGTTGTGCGAGAAAATACAAAGGGTGACAGGCCGCACATCTATACGGGCGTGGAACCCTCTGTTAACCATTTTTTCTTTTTGGTTCTAACGAGCATGTCCTTTAATGATTTTTCTTTTTTGTTAGGAAATGAGTGGTGGTTCTTTGAAAATTTATTGAAGTTATCGCTGGTTTTGTATAAGATTCCATTTTTTTATTCAAGCTTCCTTTATAGTAGACACTGAGAGCTACTGAGGGCAGGTATTGTGTCACGAATGGCAATATTTCTTTTTCCTCCTTGTTGTTTTGTTTTAGGAGTTTAGACTCCTTTTTGTGAATTTTATTTCTGATAGTAGGTTTTCTATCAAAGATTGTGGGTAGCCTCCGTCCCTCAAGCGTTTTTTTAAAAATTTGAATTATTTTCCTCAAAGTTTGTTTCTGAGGAGTTTTTTCGTAGGATTCTCAAGGCTTCTCCTTTGACAAATCCTTTTTTAACATTTGAAGGCTAGGGTGACAAGAGGTGAAATGTGTGTGCAAGAAGGTTTCCGTTTGTTTAAAAAGTGTCTTTGCATCAAGTATAGTTTTTTCCTTGAATCATGTGCCTTTGTATACAACTGTGTCTAAAAACGCAGTCTCAGTGTCAAATGTTTCGGCCGTGAATTCAATAGTTGGGTGGTATTAAGTTTGCTTTTTCAGTGAAGGCTTCGATGTCTGGTTTACTCATGTCCCATAAACTGGGGGGTGGGTCATGCAATTTCCAACCTTGCTTTAGGGGTTGGTCAGTCATTTTTGTGCCGAAGGGAGGGGGTGGGTCATGTGTTTTTTATCAACCCCCCCCCCCCATACTTTTTGTCCACTCCCTAAAACGAACGAAATTTGAAGACAAAACAGTGAAATCCACTCAGCTCTCGCTTGTTCCGGTTGGCCTCCATGATTTCCAGATCTTTCCACACCGTACGGGTTATGCGTGAAGCGTGGAAGCGGGAAACATATGTTCGGTCTCAGTCTTGTTTGTCCGAGTCGGCAGTCAAATATCTCCACTTCGGGCGAAGAAAGATTCAAATATCCCCTCCCTTGGGAGAACAAGATCAGTCAAATGCCCTACCCCAGGGCCAACAAAGACAATCAAATCCCCACCCCATGCCCTGCCTCCCCCCGCCGGCATGACATTGATAGGTGCATTATTAAACCTAATTTGCTTTTCGCCGTCGTCGTTGCTAAGCTAAAGCTCTCTTTGTGGGGACGGGGTCTCCATTTAATAGAGGCAGGGAATGACTTGTTTTCTTAAGGGTGTAAGTATGTTATTGCAGATTTTGACATCACTTAGAGTGTTCAGCATGGAATGTCCATGTTTTCATGCTCACGGATATCACTTGGGCAGTGTTTAGAGGAAAACACAATCAGGTGCTTGTCAATGGCCGAAATAGCCAGTCCAATGAAGGCTGGCCTCATCCGAGTTTTATCACCATGTGTTTGTAGTTAGTTTTGCCAGCCGTGGCCCTGGTTTTAATATTTTACTGTCTAGGGGGTTTGCTAGTCACAGTCTAGGTCCCATGACCATCACAAAAAGTGTAAAATAAATGACATCTTTTAAACAAAGAGTTTTTTCTATAAAACCTTTACTTTATAGAGGATATTACACGGGGCCGCGAAAATATGAATTTTATTTTCGAGTGGCAAAATAATATTTTACGAACGAGCACAGCCAGTGAGTAAAATATTGTTTTTGCCACGAGAAAATAAAATTTATATCTTCAAGCTGCCGTCTAATGTTCTTTTTATTATATAGACAAAAAGACATCGATAAAATAATAGAGGGAAATGACCGAATTTACGTCATCGATAAACTCAGGTGTGAGATTATGGAAAATAAACCACTCGGGTCCCGCATGTAGTTTTTATGAATTTTACGAGTGGTATATTTTCCAGTAAGACACTCGTGTCTATATAATAAAAGACGTTTACACCTTCTAAGAAAGGTTTATTTTGAAACTAGAATAGTGTAATATCCACCTGCTGGAACTACTTTGCCATCAATACAGAATTTGATATCCTACTTTAGATGACTGAGTTGTAGGATATTCCAAGGCTGAAAACAAATTTGCCCAAAACAAATGTTGGGTTTTGACGGTAAAAGATGTACTTGAACTCATTTTGTCATATTTGAAATGGCCGACAAAGCAAAACTATCGCGACGTCTCCTGCTAACGGCGTTGCACTGCATTTACATGAGAAAAAAATTATACGATTCAGCACCAGAAAACATTTCTGTTTTTATTCAACAAAGAAACATTTCATTTCACGATGATGTTTCCCCAAAAAGCCGTGAGATTGGGGGTCTTGTAGTGAGGCTATGACAAAAGTTAAAAAAACGTGAGATCCACAGCAGGTCACGGCAGAATCGTGAGCTTGGACCACTTGGGGAGTCGAAGAGCAATTGCTGATCTCTTCATCATGTTTATTAATTTTCCTGGACGAGTCAAAAAGCTTCAAACTCATAAACTTCTGTCTCAACTTAAATCGTCCTATGGAAGCCACAAAAGCTCAGCACGTCTTTATCGCGGGGACGTTTGGGAACGACCGATTTACGACAATTGTCGTTTGATATCGGGCACTTTCGTGCGACCCGACTAATTACGAAAGCCGTTTAAGCTGAGGGTGACATTTGCGTATCGCAGTGCCCATAACAACTCGTACCTTACGCTTCGCGTAATCCACGAGTTTAAAATAGGCGCGAGAGAAGCGCGTGTGACTACTGCTGAAATAAAATGCATTTTTAACGAGTTTGAATCCTTTAAAATGCATTGCAAGATGTCTCAGTGATTCGCAACGCATTTTTAACCTTTCCTATGAATGCGTGCAACTTCGTCAAATGATGAACAATGATCAACACATTGGCAATGTTATCATTTGTTTTTTTGCTTTATGATAGAAATGATAGCGAAAGGTCAACGCGGGAAACGTAGTCACTCCAACATGTCCCGTAAGAAGATTTTCGTAAGACTTTTGATCTTTCGTGACATTGGGTGGGAAGACTCACAAGACCTGAGAGGAACCTCAGAAATTTATACCTTGACCGCGCTTTGAAGAAGATAAATTGTTACAACAGAAACATCATTTAAATAGAATTTTTAAAGAACAAAAACTCGAAAAATATTCTCTTTCCTTACACGGTGGTCGGTTGCTAGGGCTTTATTATTATTATTATTATTTACTATCGTTTTGTTTTGTATACAACTCCATTTATTTAAATGGTAATGCAAATGAACAGTGTCGTTTTTGTAGAGTTATGTCACTTGAATTAGTTACCTATAATAGGATGTTTTAAACTTGTAAAATACATAGTGTAACGGGAACTTGTCTCGATTTAATAGCGCAATTAGCCGAATTAGCGCTAATAGTATTGGTCCCCATAATACATGTACACAATAACATATACTAAAACGGTTCTTATAACTTCCCATCCTCGGAGACCCAGGGGCAGATAAAGGGGGCGAGGGAAAGTCTAAACGGGCGGAAAAATATATATGGAACGAAGAAAAGTAAAGAACGGCGAGAAGAGCCCCTGGGGACAATGTCTTACCAGACGAGTTCCAAACGGTCGCCGCCGTTCTGGCTTCTGATTGGTGCCAGAAAACTTGTGTTAATCTGGCACCAAGATTTTTTTGTTTCTAAAAAAGAAAAGGTAAAAGTGAAAATGATGAAGCTGAAGACAAACTTCAAGCACATTGCAAATGGTGGAGAGCTTGGCTGTCAATTGCTGGAGTTGCCCTACCAAGGTGAGGATCTCTCTCTTCGCTGTGGCAAAGAAGAAACTATCGCTATGTGGGGGTTCGGCAAAGATTCCCGTCTTCTGTGCTCATCACCCATTCCTGTTCTTGATTTGTCATAGGAAGTCAGGTGGCGTTTTGTTCATGGGTACTAATGGTGAAGCCTGAGCAGGTAGACTGAGAGTGAGGAGTTCTGGATTGGGCCTTTTCACAGTTATTGAAGAATTCTCGATGTTTTGTGGGCGTTTTTAATAAAACAATAATTCCACTCGCGCTTAATTGTTGGATATGAGACGATTATCGCCACCTCATATCGAACGCGCACTCGTGGAATAATTGTTAATGATAAAGAAAAATTTGTTATCAAAATATTAGAAATATTGTTTAACAAGTTTACTTATCTATTTCAAATTAACAATAACAATAATTACTATATAACACTAACAATAATTAACAATTAATGTAGCTGGAAATATTTTAATAAAAGGTTTGGCAACGTGTTCTAGGTTCTCCTGCCTATAGTTATCATTATCAATCTAATAAATTAAAGAATTATAAGGACATGAGGCAAAGAAGAAATTTTAAAGATAAATGTCGAGAAGAGCCTCTTGTATTTGAATTCAGTCTGTCGACGTACAAAACTGAAGGTTTTACTTTGAGATCAACGGTAAAAACCCGCAACTAAGAACCTAAAAATTAAGAACCTGTTAGCCTAAAATTGGTCTTTTATACCCCCTATGAACAAGAACCTATTTAGCCTAAGAAATTTAAAACAGGTTCTTGCTTTCTAAAATCATACTAGTACATTACATGCACAGCTGCATTGCAAGAATCATATTTGAAAAAAAAAGCAGATTGCCATTGTTGTAAAAATGTTTTTTAAAGAAAAATGAGTGCAAGATATGTAGACTTACAAAGTATAGTAAGCAATATGTAGATCAGCACACCATTATGCATTGTTTTTTCTCCAGTATTAAGAACCCATTTTAAGAACCTAAATAGCCTAAAATTCTGTTAACTACCATTTATATAAGAACCTGTTTAGGCTAACTCCTAAAAATGTAGGTTCTTAGTTGCGGGTTTTTACTGTATACACAAGTCGACACAAGGATTGATCGAACTTGCCTAACATCTCTGCACGTGATCACGCCTTTTTGAAGATTTTTTTGCGTCTCTGTCCAACTACGACGTGAAATGATCAAATTTTGAGTTTCGCTTGAGAACGAGAGGCAAGGCGATAAATTCGGACGCAGTAACGCCTCTTCAACTCAAGCCTAGGCTACGTTGAAGGCAAACGGTACCGCTCGAAAATACGTACGGTTAGGTGTTCCGTTCACACGGAACAACGCTAACCGTAGGAAAATTTGAACGGCTAGCCGTTCAAAAATTTGAACACTAAAATCAAGGTCAAATTTCTGACCGGTGCGGTCGAAAATTTGAACAGCAAGGTGTGTATACGGTGACTGGCAAATTTTTGTACAGCAAAGGCGTGGTTGCATGGATGCGTGGTTACTCAGCTGCAAAAATAGGAAAATTGCAAACAGAAATTGCGAATATGGATTTACTAGTCGTGTTATTACTCGCTTTGCTTGGAAATATTACGATTCGAACAACTCCGTGTGAACAGCGCCGAAACATTCGGAACGGTTCCGTTTGAACAGGGTGTCTGGTAAAATTTTTCGACCAGTACTGTGTGAAGGAAGCCCTTGTCTATTGCCCGTTATTTTTACTGAGCAACTTGGAATAATCGGAAAAAAAGTTTGAAACAATAAGAAGTCAAGTCTATTCCTCAGCGACGTGTTTATTGGTGTCGCCGTTGTCGAATCGTACGGTCCACAATAGGAAGCTTCAGGAACGACGATGGTGAAACGTCACTATTCCAAAGTCTTTGCGTTTTTTGTTTTCAAAGTTTGTCGTAATTAGTACAACTGAACTCATTTTGATTGTCAAATGTTGGTATATTTCCCTGGAATTGAAATCTTGGAGACGGAACACGATTTAAGTAGGGGAAAGAAAAGTTCAGTGGCAGTGTTGTGTTTACGTCTGTTTCCGTCCTCCACAAACGTCTCGTCAGGGATTTTCATATTGCAGTCGTGCAGTGACGGCAAAGGGTGCTGCACGTGAATTCTGCACGTGCAAAGTTGTTGTTTTGCTTATTAAACCTTTTGCTTTTCGCCGTCATTGTTGCTAAAGCTCTCTATGTGAGGGAGGGGGTCTTCCATTTAATAGAGGCGGGGTATGACTTTTTGTTGTTGACTTGGGTGTAACTATATTATTGTACATTTTGATATCACTTTGTGTTCAAGATGGAGTTGGAATGGAATGCTCATGTTTCCATGCACACGGATATCATTTGGACAGTGCTTGAAGATGCTTGTCAATGGTCGAAATAGCTAGGCCAATGAAGGTTGGCCTTTATCCGAATCTGATGACTATTAAGTTAGTTTTGCCAGCCAAGAGTCTGGTTTTAATATTTTACTGTCTAGGGGTTTGCTAGTCACAGTCTAGGTCCCATGTGGGCCATTACAAAAAGTGTAAAATTACTGACAACTTTTAAACATAGAGTTTGTTATAAAACCTTTATTTTAAGAAGTTTACACCTTCAAAGAAAGGTTTATTTTGAAACTAGAATAGTTTAATATCCACCTGCTGTAACTGACAAGTTTACCATCAATACAGGATTTGATATCCTACTTTAAATGACTGAGTTGTAAAACGTTCCGAGGCTGAGAACAAATTTGCTTAAAAAAAATGTTGGCTTACGCAAGAACTGACTTCGAAATCAATAATAAAGGTGAAGATATTAATATATAGTCGTAGAAAACGATGCTCGTCTTGTGCAGTACAATTATCAATCCAGAGACACCTGTTTTATCAGTACCAAGTTCTAGCAAGAATGGCTATCAGACAAGTATAAAACAACCCTCCCTCTCCACAAATTTATGCCCATTGCTAAAGTATAATTCTTTCAACTCTCATGCAGGCATGCATAACTTTCAATGCTCCTTCCCTAAACTAAGCCTTGATGGGCAAAGTAACATTAAATATAAACCCAGCACACTTAAAAATGCAAACTTTCCTCCAAACATCCCACCCCATGTTCCCACAAAAATAAGAAGTAAGAAAAAATGACCTAAAAACAGATACCAAATGATGATTTTACAAGCCTAGGGTTTAGACTGTGAGCCGTCTCTTATTTTTCTCTTCAATTTTCAAAATCCCTTTTTGTAACGTCGTTGTTTGCAATCGCGTTGCCTGGGATGAGAACTAGACGGATTTCAAGAGAAAGGGCAGACTGCAAGCAGTCTAATTATACAGCATCCCGTCCACAAAACACTGAACATAACAAAACCACATTAGTTATCTTGAAATCCGAGAAACTAATCCCTTCATTGACTTGGTCACAGAACACCCAATCAGTCCCTGGTGCAGACGTTTCACACGTTTTCCTCTACTGCTAAGAGGAATTAGCACAGGCCGGTGTAGTTGACATGTTCCTTGATAATGTGGAAAAGGATTTTAAACAACTAAGCTTTGTATCACTGAATCAGACACTAGTCAGGGAGAAAGTTAACATTCGGCCTATTTTCAAACAAAGTGTCCACCACAGAGGAATCAGCCATTGTTGTAGTGTCACCAATATTCTTGTCATTCTTTGCAACATGCCGCAAAACTCGTCTCATGATCTTCCCAGAACGAGTCTTAGGAAGCCCGGGGGCATTCTGAATGATGTCAGGGGTTGCAAATGGTCCGATTTTGGTGCGAACTGAAATGAGAGAAAACATAAGAATACTTTTACAGGGTGTAAACGTATGTAGCGGTACCAACATTTATTTACTGGTACAAAATAATATTTTATGGTGACTAAAAATGTAACAGTGTAATTTTTATTTGAAAGAACTTGTCTAGATTAGTAAGGAGAAAGTACATTTGATCGACCCTTTCCAGGCATTTTCAACTTATGACTGGGACCAATTAGCGATGCGGCAAACAATACATTGCAGAGACCAAGCGCCAACAGGCTCCACGACTGACTCTTGGAGAAGATCGCCGCTCTATCCTTAACTCTGGCCACCTTACTAATCCTACTCCTGTCTCTAAACATTTTAATCAAGCCGATCACTCCATCAACGACGTCCTTCTTGTTATCTTACAACTAATCCGTAGTAACCTTGACTCTGTACAGAAAGGCACGTGAGGCTCACCTCTATTTGTTCTATCACTCTTTCTACCGTAAGGATCAGTTAACTGTTTTAACTTTAAAATTTGGTGTTAAAGATTTTACTGATCCAGGTCCGGCTGACCCTCACTGGGTTTTCGTTGTGGTTTCTGTGCCATTTAAAATAAACGAGTATGTAGTCACAAGCTGAACGTCAAAGAGATTAAGATATATCCTTGACCATTGTTCCCAAGTGACTTCTAGTAAGATCTTTTCAACTTCCCCTTCACTGGTAAACATTCACTCTTCAATGCATTAATTCATTTTGTTGAGAACGTTTTTGGTGATGTTAATAAGCTCAGTGGAACACAGTAAATCAACAATCAATGTAAACATTTTTGTAAGTTATTACCTTTTTGCTTGAGTTCATTTTTCAGCTGTTCATTAAATTCCACTCCCTACAGAAAATACATAACCACATAATTATTGGATTTTGCAGGACGTTCAAGGTATACAGTTACCCTAAACATTGAATGACAATGCTAATTGTGTTGATTTTAGAAAATACAGGGGAAGCTCTCCTAACGGTCACTCTTGTAGGCGGACAGCTCTACTCACGGCTGCTATCACAAGACCCCGTTTTTCTTAACTCCAAGCATATAAACTTTAATTTCCGCCTGTGGCGCTGACGAAGCAAGGAGCCTAAAGCAAAATTTGCTTGGGGGAGTGGGGTAATAAGACACGATCCGTGCTTAGTTACCTATCCACCTTCAGCAGGGGCGGATCACGGATTTTTTTTTTAGGAGGGGTGCTCCACTAAGGAATGCCGTAACTGCCCAGTGACAAAGATAAATTTTAATACCAGTTGTGTTAGAAAGCCGCAGGTCATCTCAGGGGGAAGGGGAGGGGGCGCACCCCGCACCCTCCCCTTAGATCCGCCCCTGTTCAGTCTGTGGTGGAAAGGTACCAACAGTTTCAATGCCTAGCGCAAAAAAACTATCAACATGTGTACGATTCTACATTACCTCCATCAGGGTAGTGAAACAGTATATTCCTTCCCCTTTTTCTTTGTGAGGACAAGACACCTAGTGAAAAAAAACAAACAAACAAACAAACAAATGTGTTTAGTTTAAAAAACGAAACAAAAATGGATTTTGTGTTTACAATTTAAGTTAATTTGTTATCCTTTGTTTAAATGTGTAGGTGTATTATTTTGCTTTTTTAATTTAAAAAAAGCAGCTTAAAACTTAATATGATAGCGACAATGTCTATAGCTTTAGAATCATAATAAGAAACAAAATATATTACTGTGAAACACTGTTCATGCGGACACCAAGGGGACTTATAACCACACTGTCGCAATCCGTTTCAAGGTTCTTCAAGTTTGTCCATCTGTGCCTTCTTTTGTAACTTTCTTTAATATTTTGAGTATTTAATTTTAACTTTCACTCAATTTAGTGGCAGCTCCTACTGTTTGAATTTAGATTGAATTTACGACACAGCTCCTTTAAGCAAGGTTTCAAACTTACAACAGCAGCCTCGGTGACTGCATCATGCTCCACCAAGGCACTCTCAACCTGCGCTGTACTCAGCAAGTGACCTGACACGTTCATACAGTCATCAGTTCTACCCGTTATCCAATAATAACCATTACTGTCCCGCTTACAACCTTCAACAAGAAAATGTACAGCAATCAGTGGCATGCGAACACAGGAGCTTAAGCTCACAAGGAAGAACCCTTGATGCATATTAATTATCAAGTGAAAGGTTTAATGAACACGTATGGGATTTTTATAATTTTGCAAAATAGGAGTCAATGCATGGAAATAAAAATTAAGCAGAATGCCATATCTTGTGGCCATTTCTTTATACTGTGTGTTTTTAGCAGTTTTGGTCAATTCAGAGCAATTCCATATACGTGAATACCATTGTTCTCTCTGAACATCATAATTATGATGAAGGTTTCGCTCTAAAATGGCCGCACAATAAAATTAATAAAACATGGGGAAAACGTAAGGCAATGAGTTCCTTACAGTTGTACGTCACTAAAGATACTGAAAAAAGTATTTTTCCACATTGCCAAGAATGTTATTTACAGATCAAGGCTCAAAATAACGGACAGCAGGTCGCCGGTCATGATGACCGGCCAAATATTTTTTAGCCCGGACAAACCCCGATTTTGGCCGTTCAAATTAATGAATATTATAATTATTTTTTTGCCGATGGAATATCGAATTACGCTGGCAGTAGATCGCTGTACGGCATTGTCGTTCAGGTTTTTGCCGGCAAGTTGGTGAAAAATTCATTCACACGTTGTTGAGTTCTTTTCCGCGATTTTCGCCCGTTTTATGTCCGTTTATATATACCTTCAGTATCATCGTACGGCGGTGTCGGAAGTCTCCAAGGTTCGTCCTATATCTGCATATCGGTGAAACTTGATCCTTTTCGTTGCCCGGCACGTGATCGAAAGTCTCCTCTACAAAGAAGAATTTCGTCACTAAATATTTGCGGCAAGGAAGTTGATTCGGCAAGAAATTTGTTCCACAAACAGCGTATTCGTCATCAGAAGTCAATAAATATACAACAGAGCTTTCGTTTGGGTCGTCGCGCAACACTTAATCGCGAACGGCTTATCAAGAAGGAGGATTTTAAGCGCCGAGATAGGCGACGTTCGTTCTCGATTAGCTTAGTTTTTATCAGACAATTCTGGAATCGAGTCTGCAAACGAGATCATGTTCGACATAAAGAAATTATTATAAATATTATTATATATATTGCAAAGCAGCAAAAAAAGACAAAGAAAGCAGCGAATTACAGCGTTATAGAGCAAAACGCATTAAGCGACAAGCATCCAAAAATGACCGGTCAAAATGACCGGCCAGACGAGAGTTTGACCGGTCAAGCCCACGATCAGACCGGACATTGTCCGTTGACCGGCCGTTATTTTGAGCCCTGCAGATCATGTAAGCGTTTTCAGAATTTTTTTTCCTAGTCCATATGCAACTAGAGATATCTGTACAAACACATGTACAGGAAATTAATTACTCACCATCTCCCGTTGTGTAGTATCCGGGGAATTTAGAAAAGTACACCCTTTCAAATCTCTCATGGTCACCATAGATAGTTCTTGCAATGCCCGGCCAGGGCTGTTTCATCACCTTCAACATTAATTATAACAATTAAATGGGGGTTTAAAATGTCATGGAATAATGTAACATCGTCTTGTCTAACTTACAGTAATCACAGTGCAAAGCTGACATAAAGGAGTTCTGAACTTTCTGCAATTCAATGTTTAAGGCTGTAGATGAGATTAAAATTAATTCACTTGGCAATTAATCACTTGCAAGGGTGTGCTCGAAAAAAAAAATGCTCTGGACCTGTGAAATCCAGGATACTAAAAACATAATAATGCTATCCATGCAAAACATAAGATTTCAACGTCGCTTGAGAGACCATAAAGCTATATGTTGCATTTTTTTTTTAATAATTATAGTTTAGTACTTAGTATCTATAGTATTTAAATTATTTAGCTGTATCTTCTATTTTATATAGTTTAGTATTACCTATTTAATAATATTGTTTTTTCATTATAGTTTAATTGCTATTTTAGAAGGCCATAAGATTATTAGCTCTGGCTATTTAGTGGCAACCATCGTTAAATAAAGTCTTTATCTTATCTTATCTAAAAGTTACATGAAAAGGGTCACCTGGCACCACTAGTGCAAAGCCCTGCACGCTGAAACGTCATTAAGAAAAACTCCATTGCCATTTTTTTCCAGACATAATATTTACTGTAAAGACATTTTCCCCAATGTTTTTATACGTAGTTTTCAAAAAAAGACAATCCCTATAAGGTATGATATGTCACACTCACCAGAAATCCTTCACATGGTCCTTCAAGTTCATTTCCATGTTCATCAACAATTGCCGGCACAACACCAAAAAATGGAAATGACTAATTAAGAGAATAATAACAAGTTGTCAGTAATTATAGATAAAATAATAATTTAGAACATACTTCAAAACTTATATAACCAATAAAGGACCACAATGTACGTAAAAAAGTGTGTGGCACATGACCTTGGTTGCACTATTACACAGATTTAGCTATAAGTTAAGCAGAGCTTTTATTACATAGTTAACTGTTTACTTGAAACAATAATTAACTTCAAAACATTACTTAGAAATTGAGCTAAATACTTCTGACAAAAAAACCTGAGCAAGTGATCTAGTGCATAAACTGGTCATCAAACAACTTCCAGAATATTGATGACCTCAGAGGGTCATGGATCTGAACCTACAATACTGTCATGTGATACAAGTCAGCAGTTGTCCCACTATGACTTAATTGGAAGATGCATAAAAAATTATTGTTAATCACTTTGATAAAAGGATGTACATTGGTGTACACAAAGAGGGTGAATTGTTGTACATGGACAATTATGTAATTATCAGAATTTCTCGGATGGACACATACTGGTAACCAGCTTTTTTCTTGCTCGTGGCTGGTGCTCCACACATGCCCGTGCCCTACACATGCCGATGGGTGGAACCCCACTACACTTGCTTGACAAGTCTGCAGATGCTTCAAGGCTGCAGTACCCTGTGAACAGAGTCTCCTTCGATCTTCCTAGATAAGTCGGGAAGGGGATCGCTTCCTCTTTCCCGACTTATCTAGGAAAGATCGAAGCAACTCTGCTAGCAGGGTAAGGCTGCAGGAATGAGGTCTCGTCTTTTTTTATTTTGCTTAAGCACAGTCTACACAAGAAATGCTATAACAGAGCTAATTAAGGTCGTTCAAAACGTTAAGAATAAACTTTGCCATAATTCCAACTCAGCTGATCAGGATGAACAAAACTTACTGCTGCTCCTGGTCGCATGGGGGTAGCTCCTGGAAGTGATGTAATCACATGACCACCCTACAACAAACAGAGCATATTAACATCAATACTCCACAATAAGAGTTTAAAAGTCTCCTGAAAGCATTTACTTGAAAGGAACTAATGTTAGGGCTTCTATAGTAGTTGCCTGCTAGGTTGCTTGATGGAATTTTCACTTAATTTGTGATCAGCCACTTGTGAGGCCTGGTTATTCAATAAGCTTTCTGTTTACTTAATAGGTTACTTTCAAATTACAGAAAGCTTTAGTCTCTTTCAGGGCCAGTCCTAGCCTGGGTGCCCATTCCTTTTATATAAAAATGAATTTTCATTAACACACACATTTAACTCAATTCCTCCAGTGCTTTGATAAAGAGAAAAAAAAGATATGGGCAGACTGAATAAACTTTCTGTCATTGTATCAGCAATAGTGTACTTTTTTAATACCAATTTTCCTGGAAAGCAGGGTACAGTACGAGCTAAAAATTGACCAGAAGTTTGGTAAATTTATAATGATACAACAATAATAATATTATAACTTGCAATAACTTTATCCCTGTGTTACATGTAAATGCATCTACAAGTAGCGATTCTGCTAAAAAAAAAAGCTACTTACAGCTATACAGAGAGTCCATTCTTTCTAGAAAGTGTCTAAGTAGAAGCTGTCTAGAATTTAGCTTTTGCTTTGTGTCAAAATACCAGTACACAAAAGCAACAGCCAACATTTTGACAGCGATTCCCAACCTTGCCAGCATGGTTTACTCACAGTTTCTGTCTGCCAGTAAGTATCCACAATGGCGCATTGTGCATCACCCACTGTATGGTAATACCAAAGCCAAGCTTCAGGATTTATTGGCTCTCCTACAGTTCCTAGTACTTTCAGGGACTTACGACTGGACCTGCAAAATAATTAAAACAAGAGTTAACTGCATTGCATGGTGTTAATGTTCTCATTTTCACTGTTACAATAACCATGGATTTTGCCTGTATGCAATGCTGGCATCCTTGTAACACCCCAGGGCATTACAGGCGATCGTCTTGAAGTCTCAGGGGAGTCCTTTTGCCCATTTTAACAAGTGTTATCCTATGATTTACATGCGGGTTGCTTTTACCAAATATCGCCATTCTTAGACGGGTTATTTTTTACCCTTCCACCTCCCCTTCAGCAACACATATCCCCCTCTCCTCTCTCTGTCTTACGACCCTGGGCCTTTGCAAAATCTCCCTTCTCATAACTTAGTTTCGTGAAGACAGTAAGTGGTTGTTCTGACAGTGAAAATAGTGGATGATTAGTGTTTATGCAGTTAACGAAATATTTTTGCTATCTGTGATCCTTCATATTAAAATAACTGGCCAAAAAAACCCTGTTTACTTAGATACAGTGTATCTGTAGCTATAGACTTGTTTACCAGTCTCTGTTTGGGAAAATGAGCTTGCACTCCTTCCTCTAGTCAGACTACATGTATTTTGATTAACTGGTAGTTTCTGCTTACAGCTTGCATAGTATATGCTTGTGAATCAAACAGAGAGTTAGATATTTAAAAAATAATATGGATCAGAAGACACTTGGAGTCTTATTTCAAGCACCCTTTTATTATTTTACTGTTTCCTAGATGAGATTTTTTTATGTATTTCTTCACTTGCCAGTTTTTGATAACCAGTTTTATTCAATTCTCAGCATGGCTGCTTTAATAACTTATTGACATCACTGGCATAAAAAAAAAACTGCATACATTTGTGAGCATAGCCTGATTCAGGGTGCAAAGAAAATCATTTTTACAGCTTGCTATTCGGGCAAGCTGAAGCTAGCATTTTTATACTAGCCCAGACGTCATTTCAACTAGTCCCAAAAACTTTTTGTTCTTCTGTTATTCAAATTCCTCATAAAGCATCACTTGCCCGTCGGGCAAGTTAAAAACAGAATTCACTAGCCCGATACCAAAATCCACTAGCCCCTGGCTATCAGACAGTACTTTCTTTGCACACTGCTGGACACCATTATCAGTTCTTTGCGTATCCATTTTTCAAGTGAGTGTTAACTTACTTCTTTACTACAGACTTTCCGAACTTCATGAGAGCTCTAATGGCTGTTGGAGCTGTGTAAAACTTGGAGACATTGTATTTGTCAACAACATCCCAAAAGCGCCCAGAATCAGGGTAAAAAGGAGTTCCCTCAAACTATAATCAACAAAAAATTGAGTCAAGGTAAAAAAAAAAAAACTATTGCACTATTGCCTATGCATTCAGTGCTGCAAAATTAATGAAAGTTGTTATTGGACGATATAGGTACTGCATGTCTGACTAAAATTTGTCCATGTTGAAGTTAATCTTAATAATTGCAGTTGAATGTGGTAACTAGACAAATCATTACTGTACAGATTACTGTACAGATCATTACTAACAATACATAACTGTGCTGACTGGCTATTACTGTATTATTTCAAAGCTGATAATCTGAAGCACATATACGTGTAATATCAAATGTAGAACTGTAAGGTGTTCTGGTCTGTCCTAATGGTGACCTGGTCAACAAATGTTATGAACCCTTACAAAAAGAAAAAAAACTATATTTAAAATACAGCGGCCCAAAGTGAATCACATTGTCTTTGCAAAAGACATGGGTTCAGTGACATTCCTATTTATAAAGTGTCATTATAATAATAGTTATTATTACAAAGCTGTACCAAATGGATTAAAAAAGGGTGTTTAAAACAGTATAATAATTCTCTATAAGATGAACTATAAAATTTGCAAGTGTGAGGCAATATTAATGAGGAACTGTCAAAGATAGATTATTGCAATCAAAAGTGAATTGACTTTTATACCAGAACATTTGTTGCACCATTTGCTAATGGGCCATAAGTGATGTAACTATGGCCTGTGATCCAGCCGATATCAGCTGTACACCAGTAAACTTCTCCTGGGTGATAATCAAATGTGTATCTGCAGAAACACAAGATGCAATTATTGCTTCATTTCAAACTGAGGAGAGCTGGGTACAAGTCCCATGTATTATGGGATATTCAACAGGTCAAGTCTCAAGTTTGATGTTCATCCGGCTAATATTTAACAGCCGTTTAAAAAATTACTAGGGGGTGCATACATGCATGGTTTATGGGACACACTCTCTTGACATCTATGTATGTTCATGTCAAAATTTTTTAACATAGGTTTATTAACAATTTCCTATGTCTCCTAGCACTGATTATTCAAGAAGAAGGGCTAAAAGACAAAGGAATTTGAGAATCAACCTAAGCTAAAAAATTTAAACCTGAATTTAACAGCTAGATACATAATTTTGTTAGTAAATTCTGGAGTTTTGCGACACCATTCCAACATGAGAGCAGAAGTCGCCAGCAACAGAGGCCATGTCAGTCTGTACTGTACCACCAGCATGCCTGCAAAGTTGATTTGAGTTTGACTTCACATGTACAGGCATTGCTGGCGGTAAAGACCTGCAATGTCGGCGGTAAAGACCGCAATGGCAGTAAAGACCTGCAAATCAATGTCAATGTCGGAGTAGTATCGCAGGTAGTACAGGCGGCAGGTACTTTGCCGGCATTATGAGAACCAAACTTTAAATTTAAAACCTCTTGTCGTCTACCCTCAAAGCTGTTCTATTGAAAAGGGAATTGTTCAACCGACCCACTGACCCCACATAAAAAAAAAACAGTGATGTCTTGAGTAACCCCCTTTCAAACCTACAGCTGTAGTCCATAAAAAGAGGGTGCCTTTCCAAATCAAGTTACCGTTGGAAAGCTTCATGTACATGAACAATAATTCATGACAAAACTTACTTGAAGGTGGTTGCTGTGTAAATCATGTAGCCTCCTACTGTATGAAGAACACCTTTTGGTTTCCCAGTTGATCCACTGGTTAAAAATAAATAAAGGAGCAAGTAAGTTGTTGGTTTGAGATACAAACAAGCTACAGTTGTCCCATACTAATCAGCTTATACGGAGGTTGCACTTTTCATTTAAAAACTTTCTTTCGTTCCAATAAATTTGCATACACATATGACCTCTCAAGTGAAAACCTAGTGACACTAATGGCATACTGCAGGGCACATAAGTACAGGGTAAAGAGAAACAAAATAGAACAAGTTAATTCTTACTCAGGAAACAATGCAACAACAAGGTTCAAATCCAGAACCACAAATTCCTTAATCTTACAAGTTAACCACTTGGTTACCTGATGCCTCCACAAAGACTACTGACAGTTACAGCTGTAACTGCACATTATCAAATGAAGGGATGAATTGCATAAATAATTTATTAATATGTGCCAAGTAATTCGTTCTATTAATGGGGTGGAAGAGGGAAGAATGACTGAGAATAGGAGTAAATAGTAATAGAAAGAGTAAAGCTCATTTTACCTGGTATAAAGCATAAACAAGGGATCTTCAGCGTCAGTCCAGCAGGGATCACACTGATCACTTACTGAAGACATCACATCATGCCACCAACAATCAATACCATGCACATCATCAAAGTGAGTCTGAAAATATACATTATAGAGCAGTTACAAAATTAAATTTGCTGATGCATGTGAAATGTCACCAGATAATATTATTAGTCATAGTATCAACAGAATATCCTCAAATAAGCACCCACACTCTAATAAGTGCTCTTAAAAGCTACTCCCTAGGCCAAACTATCAAACAAGCACCCCTTTCGAATAAGCACCTTCCTTCCCCTCCCCCTCGCTCTCTAACAAGGATTCTGTTATATTGCACCTTCATTTATAACTTCAACTTCAACATTTTATGCCAATACATAAGTGTGTAAAAAAGTGTACAATAAGATTAAGGCATGCTTAATAACCCAATTATTATTGTTATTTTAAAAAAGGAAAGCCATCAACATTGACTTTTAATTAGAATAAACTTATTGTTATTGAATGTAATGTTTAATGAGTGTCTTTAAACCTGATAAAGACACACGCCTAAACTTTACATCCAATTTTTTAGACCAAAATACATGTAACCCCAAATCTAAATAATATTTATCAGTGCAAGAATGAGGTGATCTACATGAATATCAGAGTTTTTGAAGCTGTTAAAAAAACTTGCACTCACTTATATTTATGAGGTAAAAACTCTAGGCATTGCCTCGAGTTTTTAAACCTGATAATACACTCCTGCTTAACTCGGATCACCTGAGTTATAATACCTGGAGACTGTTAGTTTTATTACTGGTAGATTGTAAAGGTTACTTGTAAGATTATGAATCATAATTTTGTTGTATGATTAACAGCATTTACCGGAACTTCAGGACAGGGTCTCTTGGCCACAGGTGGATCAGAATTTCCATTATCTGCTCCTCTACTAACATGCTGAACAACAATGCAGCTTTCAACAACAAATCCTCTGAAAAAAATGCAAATAAATAAACAAGACAAAGTGTGTAAATAAGAAAATTTTAAAGGAAATGATTAAAGAAAGTAGGTATTAAAACATAAAGGTAAAGATGAGGCATGATAAGAAGTTCTCAATTGATGCATCATTCCATTAGAGACATAAATTATTCACAATTGTTTTCTTAAGTTCTCATACACTGTAACTAAAGGATAGTATATCTAAAATTATAGTTGGCCCTGGAAATTTGGCTCCAATTGTCACATGTCACAAATTAATATTTCTGATGAGTCTTGAACTCACATTTATGCATCAATTCTTTCCTAGTTGAAGCCTTGCGCATTATATTGCTGTGGATCAGAATCTTTTTAACAAGCAACTCAACATCACAATAACTGTAGGATTTACAGCACCATAAACCATCCCCTCCATTGATGAGTATTAACAATCAGTACTCACTCTTCTTTGCACATCCCTATGGCTTCATCGGAAATTTCTTTCAGATTTATAAGCTTTTTACCTCTATAGGAACCATCTGAAAATAAGCATACATGAACATGACTTCACCATTTGAACAGAGTCAGGGAAAGCTGACTTTACAAGAAAGGACCATTTTTACTTAATGGTAGTGATAGGAATCGGCTGAGATTTTATCTTCGATCATTGGAAATATTGGGATTCACCCAACTGATTGATCATTGATTATAATCGGAAAATTTTAAAAATCTACTGTATTGTTAAAAAAAAACATGTCTGTTTCACCTGTGTACAAATCACAGTGGTTTTATTTTATTGTTACATGTATCTCGCAGTATAAAACTTTGGAATGCTGTCCACATTATGAGTAGTATAGGGCACATAACGTAACCTACACCACTTGAGAAGCTATACTTAGAAGTAAAAAAAGGTCGGTACAAAACCTAATACAATCCTAATATACATAATGATATGAATCTCTCTACTTAAAAAGCCAATTTAGAATACAATACTCTGTAAAACCCACGCAAAGACATGATGATTTATTATTATCTCTACTAGAGGCCTATTTAGAAAATTATTCAGTTTTTATACTCTCATTATCTCTTATATACCTAAATGAGGCCATAATAATGTGGTTAGCTCTGCTAAAGGCATATTTTAGAATAATATCAAACTCTAATAGTCTATAAAATCTAAGTAAAAACATCTGATTCAGTAAACTTGTGTTCCTGGATTTCTAGAGAAAAAAAAAATAAACTAAAATCTGGTATCCTTAGTACCCTAACTAAGTATTTATCTTAAATGTTCTGGCAATGCTAAAAGTGTTTGAGATGACTGACTTCTGCATCCACTCCGCTTATTATTATAATTATTATTGTAATTATTATTAACATTAGTTAACTAACTGATTTCTTCTCAACAGAATTTAGAAATTGCATTCCCCACGCCTGGTAGTTTATTTAATCTGCAATTGATGGGAATTTACAGTTTACACTCAGTTTACATACATGTACTAAATCATTGTCTTCAACAGAACCATTCAACATTTCAACATTGAATAACTTTTTGTCCACGATAATCGATTGTCATCATCCACAATCGATTGTCACATCGCTTAAAGATTTTGAATCAATGATCGATTATAATCAACGGCACACCACTACTTAATGGTGGTCTTATTTACTAGGTACATGCGGCCAAAAATTCAATTATGTGGCACATTACTGTTTTTAGAACAGTTAATGTTTTATAATTATGGCATGAGATATATCATTGCTGCCAAACTAAGAAAACTAAAAAAGGGTAAAAGGGTAATTTTCACTGTGCTAGTGGAAGGTTGAATTCACTGTTATGTACTGTTGCTGCTAGCAGTTTCATAAAGTTTCTTGCCACTGAATGGCTTTTCCCTGATAAATATGGTGATGCCAGCAGCTGTGACAGTATGCATTTCTCAGCTGTGGGGAGACCCTGGGGACATCCCTGGGCAAGGCAACATGAAAATTTTATTGCAGTTTGGAAGTACCTTGAAATACTGCACTTTGTGACCTAAGGTTCCATCTGAACCAACTGTTGCCTCAGGGGGAGGAGCTAATGGTAACCTTTTTTGGTAAACTGTGGAGAGGTTGATTAGTGAATGTTGATCTGTAAAAATGCCCAGGGGTTCCCAGGGGTCAACCCCTAGGTTGGACGCTGATAAGTGCATTATAAACAACAATAAAGGAGTATTACAATTTACTTACTATAATTTACCTGCTGTGATTAGAATTCTACACTTGGAATCAAGGATACGTTCTGCCAGAGATTCTGCTGAGAACCCACCAAACTAAGAAAATAAAGAAAAAAAGACCATTAAATTTTGTATGTGTCTGTATGATATGTGTCATATGTCTTTTAACAGTTTAATTTCAACCAGGTATATATTTTTCAACCTAGGTTATTAATAATTGGATGTAAAGGTTGATTTGCAGAGTAAATGGAATTTGTAATTCACTTTACTGTGGACAGCAATATACATTTGTATTTTTAGCTATTCTTTAGCCATTTTATTTTTTTTAATAATCAATTACTGATAACTGGTCATAGATTACAGTGTATGCCAAATGTTATCAAGCAAACCTATTTTTGAACCTTTTTCGAACATACACATGTTTCAAAAAAAGTTGTGCTGTAAGAAAACAATAATGAAAATATCTTGCACCTCAGATTTTTATGCATACACATTTTCTGTGTACATTAACATAATTACAACTGTACTTTTTCCTGTTGAATAATAGCCTGCGTGCAGACAATAACTAAACTCTGATTAGTACCGTCTGCGAAGCAGCGAAGAGATCCTTGTTCTGGACCCCCAACAGACTCAACGAATTACCGGAAGTGCGTTTCGAATTTCCCTTCAACCTGATTGGCTATTACCGGTCTTGCGACAAACAAAACAAAGGTCTTTTTTAACTGGCCAATCGTGGTGCGTACTCAAATCTGGGTACACAGCTGGAAGTCCAGAACAAGGATTTCGGCGCTGTTTTGCAGACGGAGTTAACCAGAGTTTAATTTCGTCTGCGCGCAGGCTAGTTGAATAATAGCATTACCTACTCACCACAATAGAGTGGACAGCTCCTATTCGTGCACAAGCCAACATGGCAACCACTAACTCATTGATCATTGGCATATAAATTGCTATACGATCACCTTTCTTGATGCCTATAAAGGTGTACACGATGACTATAATTACTTCATAAAGTGCAAACATAACCTGAATCAAGTCACTAAATGACAAAGGTTAGGGATATAAGTTACGTCAGGACTTGATCTGATCCAGATTTTGTCACCACCATCTTTAAAAGAAGGGCAGAAAATGAACTCTTTGCCATTTACCATACAGTGTATTATTAAATAATGGCAGCAGGAAACACCTTATGCAACATACTGTATGCAGTTGCAAAAAGAAATTGAGGCACCTCTGCATAAGTTGTGCACTTAACTGCGATGATCTTTGATTCTCTGCGTCTATTTCTTCATCCTGCAGTTCAATGCATGTACTTGTATATGGCATTCATATACTCATCATTTCATCTTCATCTTTCACAGGTATTTACATGTACAAACCAATTCAATGACCAGCACCCAGATGGTCTACTAACTCAATTGGTTAGAGCGCTGCACCAGTATTGCAGAGGTTAGGGTTTGATTCCTGACAAGCCTCAGCCTGAATCTTTTCAGGCTATCTTTTTGCAACTGAATACTGTAAGTGGCATATTTAACTGTGATGATCTTCTCTACATTATTTCTTCATCCTGCAGTCCAAATATGTGAAATTCATATTTCCATCACTTCATTATTGCTATCGTTTTTTATTGTTTGGGCTTTTTTTAAAATATCTAAACAAATTTGTAGTGTACTTAGCCATCACAACTTGACAAAAATATCACCTTTGTCTTTCAACACATTTGCAAACTTGCAGACTTCTGAGAGAAGTTCACGGTATGTAATCTGCTTGCTATCTCCAGGAAAATTCCCCTCCCTGTGTATGAGTAAGTACACAAAAGGAAAAGAAAGTTTTAAAAAAAATTGCAATATATTATTTTTTTTGCACCTACTTTCCATGCCCATCCTCAGATCTAAAGGTCCCTGATGAATCATGCTGTTGTAGGCTTTCTGTTACATTATGTAATGTTATGTTGTGTTATGTTAATTAAGAGTGATTACCGTTGATTGAGTAAGCACAGGAACAATGAACAATGCAAGTAGCTCAGTGTCGGATGATTGAGTTGTCTTTAAAATCGAAGCCATAGCTAATGGAAGCTAAATAAAGCCTTTACAACTGTGTCACTGGACTCCTGAGATTAGTTCAAGGGGATATTTAACAATTTCAACCTACATGTACACTGTACAAAATTTGATTAATCCTTTAGTAGGACTCACATTGGACAATAAGAAGACAATTGCACTCACTATAGTGGTGAATTATTCACCACTATAGTGAGTGCAATATTATTATTGCACTCACTATAGTGGTGAATAATCTTGAAATGCACCCTTGTGTTAACCAATGTTGTTATACTTGGCTGGCTGGTCATGCTAAGTTATTATGGAAACCAATATTTTCAAAGTACTGAAGTGAAATCCCAACAAGGCTTAAACCTCACATTACTTGATAAAGAAAACTGAAAATGTGACATTTTATAGACTATCAATTAGCTTACAAATGAAAATAATTTTGCCAATTACAGCATCTGCTCAGATTTCTTGAACGCTATCACATCCAGATGTAAATTTGGTCTTGCTTAGAGTTTTGTGGTCACTCACCATTAAAGAATACCTTGAAATAAACAAAGTGTTCATGAGTGTTGAATCGAAAAATGGCAAATTTGTTTCAACCAGTTACCAGCACAGAGATATTTCACCAATTCCAGAAAAATCATCAGGTTTCATATGAAACTGTGCACATATTTTTCTCTTCCTCGCTCAGCGTGCAAAGAAAGTAGTGACCGATAGCCCAGGGCTAGCGGATTTTGCTATCGGGCTAGTGAATTCTGTTTTTAACTTGCCCATTGGGCAAGTGATGTTTTTTGAGGAATTCAAATAACAGAAGAACTGTGAAATCAATTCTGCTAGTCAAAAGGTTTTGGGGCTAGTTGAAATGACGTCTGGGCTAGTAAATGCTGGCTTCTGCTTGCCCGAATGGCAAGCTGTAAATTAAAATGATTTTCTTTGCACCCTGCTCGGTACATGCATTTTATACAAATTATACAGTACCTGGAGTCTGATGCACGTTGTGTGACTGATCATGCTTATTTTCATTACAAGATTAACCATTATATACAGCGTATTGCTATTTATTTAATTTTTATCTCCCTGAACACTGAGTTTTTGTCCATCTATAGGAAGCTTTTGTAGCGACTATAAAAAAGTCTTTTGCTACACTCTGGCAGCAAAATTAAAAGAGGCTAAGAAAAGGAGGCTATCAAACAGCAAAAGGAAGTGAAAGATGCAGCTTCCTTTATCAGGGTCTGGAAGAGGGGGTTTGGATCACGAATCACGGGTTAAATTTCTGTACATTCACGAATCACCTTTTGGAGTGCCGAACTGATCAAGTCCATCAACGATTCTTAGTGGTTTCTGGACTATTATACTAGGCAAGAGTTAGTCTTAAATGACCCTGTGATGGGAAGGAAAAAAAAAGTATGGTGCAAATCAAACTGGTGATCCTCTGCTTTTGTTTGACCACTACAAATTTGACTGCCAATGAATTTTATTGCTATAAAATCGAAGCTCTACAATTCTGGTGTCTAGTGCGAAGCACATAGACACTATGTGAGAGTGTAGAAAATTGATTTAAGTACGTACTTTATGTAATCTCAATTTTTGACGTAAGAGCAATGATAATCCTATAAGCTATACACTACTTTACTACTTGTCCTTGAAAACAGAAAACAGGGCATTCCAACAAGGGCAACAGAGCACCGACCAAACTACCTCTTTCCATTCATGACCACATTTTTCAATGAAATAAATTCGCACTAGACACATGTACTCAATGGGGACCTATTTTTCACTTTCACATGGTTTCGTTTAACTTCGAACCCTTGTCACAACACTTACATCTGTTTTATCGGTAGAAATTCTCGATTCACGGAACTACAATGTGAGACGGTTCACGCGTCACAGTGAATATATAATTCAGAAATCACGACTGTATTTCATGAGTTTTCCCGATTCACACTCTTCACACGTATTACGCGAGCCCAGCCCTGCTTTATCGCGTCGGAGCATGACATCCTTTGCATTACACCCGCGTCAGGTGGAAAGATTAACCTTACTTCTTCACGTGAAATATAAAATAAGCTTTATGGTTTTTGCACAGAGAAACCTAGTCAAGTTCACCGTCTTGCAATATCAAGGCATTAAATTTCCCCTCAAAAGCGGATTTTCGTGATTTTCCGTTCCGTTCCATTCAATTGTGTCCACAAACAATGAAAATTATGACAAAGATATTGGTTAGTCTTACCAGTAAAATGCCACGTTATCTCCCAGACCTTTTTCCACATTTCTGTCCAGCATATTGTAAGAAATGTTGGTAACAGCTCCTTCCATCCATTTAATAGACACGTTTCCCTTTCGTGTGTCAAAATTAAAGTCCATGAATTTCTCTTGGTTTGGCGGGATTTTCCAGTGGAACTCGTTAGCAATGTCTCCCCAGAAACTTGCGGGATCGTCGATCGATTTTTGATACGTTTCCTTATATTGATCCATACTAGACACATATGCCTCTGATTTGAGCTTGTCGGGTGGATAAAACCACCCTACAAGCTCCTTTTCATGCTCATTAACCGAGTCGTTCGCAGATGCCATGTTGTTTGCTTCAGCTGTGCATGTGAAAGGCGCGCGACCTGGGTGGAGGGGACGTAAACTATACTACCTGGGGAAGGGTAAGGACAAGCCCAGTCCATCGCCATGGCAACAAAAGTAAGATAAAATCTGAAAAACTATGAGCTACGTTTGACATTTTTAATTTATCTTAGAAATAATTATTTCTTAGTTATTCTGGCATATAAACTAGGCACAAACCGTGCATTCAATATTTTTAAATACTAAACTGTCCGGTACTTGAGACATCTTCATACAGATAAACAGCAAATATCATTAAAACGCTTTAATTTATTCATCTCGAATTTCGACGAAGTGAAAAAGGCTTAAAGCAGGTTAGGATTAGACAATTTAGACCAACTGACTGGCAGTCCTAGTCCTCTGAGGGGCGGATGAATACAATTATGATGATCATATAATTATGAGGTTTGCCTTTTTTTCTACAAAAAATAGAAAGTATCGTCATGTATTCGAAATAAAAAGTGTTTTTTTTTTTTAAAGAAGAAAGAAAAGGGAAAAAAGATAATTCAGAGGGGGCACTCGGAGTTGAACCAAGGACCTCTCGATCTGCAGTCGAATGCTCTACCACTGAGCTATACCCCCGCTGCTTGGAAGAGCAGGCAAAAGTTAAGTATTTATACCACAAGACTTAGTCTAGTTCCAGTTTCCCAACCTCGTTCCCAGGGTCTCTCATCTAGACCCTGGGAACGAGGTTGCAGTTTTCCGTGTCCTGTGAACTTTCGTCACGTGATCTCTCTTCTCTCTGCAGGAAAGAGTCACGCAATCATCCTATCATGTAAACTGCTGCAGCCTTTTGAAAACATGGAGCCGGTATGTAATGAGATTTCTCTAAAATAGTACATTAAGTAAGCTGAATAAGTAGAGTAAAAACCGTGGTGGCCGTGGATGTTTCAAGAATGTTGTTAATTTTGTCAGCTTAAGCCTCTAGGGAATGGAATATATACAATACGATCCTCCATATTTTGATCCTAATGCGTAAAATAGGAAAGTGGAGTCCATTATTTTTCATTTTAGAGGGCCAAATACCGGCATAAGCTTTCTGAGTGATAGTGATGCCCGAGGCTTTATAATGTTGGGTAGAGAAGTTGTCTGTGTTGTGGAACTCCTAGTTAGTATCCCCATCTCAGATAGAGAAAATTCAAATTTACCGGCGTAGTCATTCGATAAAAATTGATATCGGAAAATCATTCGATAAATCGATAAAAATCGATTAATTGATTTTAAACGATATCGATTTTATCGGTCAATCGATAAAAATTGATACGCACACGCCGACGAAGTGTTAATTTTATCGATTTTATCGGATTCATCTTTCCCTTTCAAGACTGGGTGAAAGAGCAACGAGTGTGCGATTGTGTTACATCAGCAAATAAATAAACAGTGGAATAAGCAACCAGGGATCTATAGCGGATTTCAAATAGAACAAACGCTGAGTATTACTAAAAGTTTGTTGAAAAGATGAACGAACAGGGAAGTTGTTATGAGTGTCTCTGCAAGCTCTTTAATATCTTTTGGTGTTTCCATGTCGAAAATTGGTACGATAATTCAGTTTTGATAAATTCGATATTTATCGATAAAATCGATAACCCTAATTCAAACATCGATAATTATCGATTACTCACACTGAACTCTTTTATCGAATTTTATCGAATTTCGAAAAAATTAATCGATTTTTATCGATTGTTATCGAACGTTATCGATTATCGATATTATCGAATAACTCTGCTGGGAAATTTGCAACCCTCGTTCATAGCTGAATTTGTTTTAAAATCTTGAGAAGGGGTGAATTGGGACGTTAGGCACTCCACTGACACCCCTCTAATCCTGAAAGGCCCTAAGCTTGGGAGGGGGGGGGGGGTACTTCCAGAAAAATTGGGGGGGGGTGTGCGGCAGACTTCCTAAAACACTGTATACGTACTTACCCTATTTCAGACCAAAATCTGTGATTTTCCCTACCCTATTTCAGACATGACCCTTAAATCAATCAGCTTGTGACAAGCTGTTATGGCACGTACATGGTTGGCAAAAACATTAAAAGGGAAATGGTCTTATCACCTAATGATGAAGAAGTAGCTGAAGTCTTCTAAAAAACGTGCCTAATTCAAGACTAGAGTGCACAAACCATTCCCTATTTCAGACCCAAATGACTAAAAAACCATACCCTTTAGTGCCGCACATACCTATATAGCCTATACAAGGGAGTACCTCCCTGGGGCCCGGAGGAGGCACTTTAAGAATGTTTGGGCAGGGGAATCATGATTGCGCCTATACAAGACCTACAGCAGTTCAGCTGAATTTTGCTTCCCTAAACTAGACTAAACTCCCAAAATCTCTCCCTATCCTTGAGTCGCCATTAATATTTGAGAAATTACTGAGGTTGATGCTGAACTGCCTTGCGGGTAAAGTAAATTTTGTCAACTTCATTTTTTGGAGTGTCAATTCCCAGTTTCCTTTGTACATTGCAGCCAATCTTCAAAGAAGGCTTAAACCAGAAAACTGTTAAAGCAGTATAAACATCATGCAAACTGCTGTTTTTTTTCAATCAGCATCCCAAGGTACTGATCATTGGAAGTGGAGTGATTGGCCTTACTACTGCGTATCTGCTACTTGAAAAAGGGTTGGTTTGGTCACTTAACTTGTTCATTGTTATTGTTAATGTCATTGTTAACTAATTATGGGGATTAATTAGCAATCAGTTGGCTTTCTTTATGTTTTGCACCTTTTTTTGCCACAAATTTTCAATGCAAATAAGGACTGCAGGTTTAGTGGTGGGGCACACAGGACCGCTCCCCCACTTTTCTGTGATATTTTATGTCTATTATTTTTAGCTCAGTAGACGTTCTGTGGATAAATTTAAAAGCAATTGTTTGACTGATTGATTGATTGATTTTTAACGAATTCTCAGTAAGATAAATATTACCCAGTATATACATCATCACAGAAATAGGGAACAGCAAAGAAATTAATCAACTGTTATGATGCACAATTTTTTAATTCATAGAGACTGTATTTGTGTTGCTTTCAAACCTATTGATTGTTTTGATGTTGCCCTCCTCAGTTTGCTTATTGTCCATCAGATGGAAGAAAAGAGCATTAAACATTATATATTTTAAGTAAATAATTAATTGGTTGGTTGCAGGAGTGGTGGGGATAACAGCGTCGGACGGAGGATTTTGTGAGAGAGGGGGAATAGAGATATAATATACAATGGCAATATGGGTGCAATAGTGCCCATCAGGAATGTGAACGGTGCATGGTTCTAGGGAGTTTTGGGCGCATGCTCCTGCAGGAAAATTTTTGAGATTTAGTGAAGTTCTCTGAGATGCAATTTTAAAAGTGCAACCTGGACACTTAAATTCAGCAAATGTGTGGATTCCATATTGAACATGCGATGCTGAAATAATTTGATAAAGCACCAAAGGGGGGCCCGGGCCCCCTGGGCCCATTCCTAAATCTGCCCTTGGATAACAGTTCTTTTATTTGACCAACAGCTTTGGTGTGATCATTGTAGCTAAAGAATTTCCATCTATCCGTCACTTGCCCAAGATTGCCTCTGAAGCAGCTGGAGCACTATGGGTTCCTCCGCCGATGATAAACTCACATAGAGTTGCATTAGAACGTCCAGATTTACTAGAAACATATAAGGTCTCCATTTTCATTTATTTTGACTAATAAAATATAGCCTAAGAATAAAACGGCTGACATTTTGCAATGCCACCTCTGGTTTAACCATGAAATGACTACTACCAAGATTCGGTTACTGCGCTTCTGATTGGTCAAATCAAATTTTCAGCCATTCAGAAACACTACCCAGATCTGTGTAGTGTCGCAAGAGTATCGTGCAAGAGTATCGCTCATTTCTCAGACTTCATTTGATAGGTAAACCAAACGTGGCATTGCAAAATGTTGGCTGTTTTCTCAGACTAATTAATATGAGTTTCCAGGAAATATCTATGCTCGCCCCATGGAGGGTCAAGTAGAAATTCTGATTGGTAGCTGATCCTGGGATATAAGCACCCCTCTGAATTCAATTTATTATGAATTTTTCAAGGTAAAATTAAAAACCAGCAAATGCCGAAGGCATTCATTTTATCAGCATTAGCACATATATAGCTTGTCTCAAAGTGCCTCTGGTTATGAGCCCTCTCGAATATGACTTTATAAGCTGTCCTAAAACCCATTACAAAGATGTACTGTAAACCTTTATTAAGCCTCCCCTCTCGAATAAGGCCCCATCTCTTTTAAGCTCCCCCCCCTTCACCCCTCCTCTTCCCTAATTATTCTTCTCTAATAAGTGATAGACTGTATTAATCAATCACAACTATAAAACTTTGTGCAGTGGACTAGTGATCTGTGATGGTTTATTCACCAACTGGAAGTTCTGATTCTTTTTTTATCCTGGGCTGCACAACCTCCAGCTTCTTGTACTTGAAGCTTTTCCACTTAATTTGTATTCTAGTTCTTTAATAATGAATACCATCGTCATCGTAATGATACCATTGTCTGTAATAAATTAAATAAGCCACCCTCTAAAATAAAAAAATAAGCTCCCCATCTCTATTAAGCCCTCCCTCAAATGGGTTTGAAATAAATAAGCCCCCAGGGGGCTTAATAGAGCATTTTTGGAACAAGCCTAGGGCTTATAAGCAGCAGTTTACGACCTGACCATTAGTTAAGCAAAATTTCACTTGTACCTGAGATTTCACTTATATGATTCAGATCTCTTGACTACTAAAAAAGGTTTAAAATCAAGTAGGAGACACCATGCAAATCACTGGTAAAAGTTAGATTGTGGAAGAGGGGAGGGGGTGATTGAATATATCAAGCTGGCTTTAATTTATTTTATGCTCAATCTACAGAGATGGTCAGCTTATGGTGAAGAAAGGTATACACCACTTACTACAGATGCTGAAGTCACTGGTGTTTACCTGAGGGAAGTTGTGGCTGTTCTTCCAGATGATGTATGTCATGGTTATTCAATTACTTATTAATTTATTTTTACATATTTAATATTTATTTATCTAGTCTGATTATTACTTTTTCATGCATTAATGCCCTATTGTTGCCTTTAAGTTTTTCTCAAACATATGAAAAATTAATTCTTACCTGAATCACTATTTTTTGTATAGTACTGTATTAATCTAACAGAATTAACGCCCAGGGGGGATATACTGTGGATATCAAGGTTAATAGTGACAGTGATGATTGAATGGGGGCAAAAAATTAAAACCCCCCAAAAATCCTTGGGCTTTCAATGAAACCCCCAAAAATTCCTGGACACAAAAATTAACCCCAAAAACATCCCATGCTGAATTTCCGAGCCTTAAAAATTTTCAGAAAGCATCAAATGATATAACACTGACAAAAAACAATGAAAACTATTTGGCCAGGATACATGGGCACTACCACAAATCTTCGGATTGTTTTGAATACCCCAAAAAATCCCTACTTAATTATAAAGCTGCCCAAAAATTTCCTACCCAAAAAAATCCAGGAATTGAAAATTTCACGCCAGGCCCCCCAAAATCATTTGATCATCCCTGTCACTTGAAATCTGGAGTACACCCCTCCCCCCGGGAATTAACGGACGTCACTCTTTTGACTTTGTTTGTATTGTCTTGGGGCCGGCCGTAGTGCTTATATTTGGGTGCAACACTTTTTTTCCCTCCAAAATATGCTGCTTATTTGAGGGTGCTGCTTATTAATTCAGCAGTGATGCTTGGTACCTTTTCAATCAGGAATTGAGGAATAATTAGTTGCAGTTGACTTATTCTTTTGTTTTTTTTTGTTTTTGTTTTTGTTAGGTAGACCAAGCTACTTTAAAAGAGTACAAACAGCTAAGAGGATTTAGGCATTCCCCTTTGCTTCTAAAGGAAAAAGGTTATTATGACTATACTGCTGATTAACTAAGTGTCATCAGTTTTCTAGCACAGTCATACCAAACTTTTTGGTCAAAATTATGTTTTTCTTGTGAAACAAAGTTCACCAGAATTTGACAAGGCGTTTTGAAGGTCTAAGAATCACTTAGTACAGTCTTCTCTGCCCCTCATTTAATTTTGTGTCTTTCTAAACTCCCTAACCACAGAGCAGTCAAGTGCTAGTTATTTTAATATCAGTTTTAGGGGTTAATTGTTATTTACAAAAATGTGATCTGCATTGTCAGGCAGTGTTTCAAAATTAAATTGTTGATACAATAATAATTAATAATTAATGCCAAAATTTGTTGCCACTTATTAATTATTAAGTATGGTGATCCAATTCTTGACCAGGCTTAAGTGATTCCGTCATTGGAAGGAAAGAAGATGTCTTTTCATTTTATGGTCCAGTTATTGATTCACCCAAATTTGGGACATGGCTAATGCAACAAGTATGTAGTGTTGACTATTGCAATGACCAAATCATATTATGCCCTGTGTGTGTTTTTTTCTTCCTGAGTCAAAATGAAATTCACTAGGTTAAAATTATTTCTGCCTAGTTTGATTTTCAAATGATATCTCTTAGGCCCAATTATTTTTGATCGTGAGGAGAAGTCCTTTGACTTTAATTTCTCCAGACAGAACTATTTCTGAATTTCTCGTTCAGCGGTCATAATAAATGCTGCATAGGAAAATATGGTTTTTATGACAGTTTTCTCAAAAAAAAAAGAAAGCAACCCATACCTGTAACATTAAATGCGTCAGAATTTATTGTTTCCACTAACAGTGTAGCCTGCATAGCATGGTGGTTCCCAATCTCCTCACACTTTCACTGCCCTCTACTCACCCACCTTGGCTTGTTTGCGCGCCCAACCAAAACCGCCATTCTGCGCAGGCTGCTAACAGTGACTCATAAGTGCTGCCACAGAGTGCAGAGGATTTTTTACGTGTGACCTTGAATTCAGTTAAATTTTGTAGTTATATTTTACAGTGCAAATTGCTCTTGTCTAATGAAGAATCAAATATGAACTTGACAGATCAACGCGTCATGCGATTGTGTTACAAATCTGGCAAAGGTTAATTACCCATGCTCAGGAATAACACTACAAGCAATGACTGCAGATGAATAACCAACAGCAACCAACAGACTATAAAGCGACTTCTTTAATAAATTGTGTACTTTCCGCCGTCTCGGCACTTCATGCCTTGTTTGGAAAGCTTTGTTTTCTGGATGCGTCAGACCCCTTAGGTGACTGCTTCTTAATGAAATGAAATGTTACCTTGCTGAATAAAAACGGAAATTTCGCGGGGAATGCATGCTAGTGCCTGTTTAAGCCTTGATGGGGCTTTGTTATATTTTAGCCATGACCCAACTGAATGAAGTTGGCTTATCGAAAAGAAAAAATGCGGCATCTAATTTGTTACAGGAGGGACCCAACTAAAGCAGGGTAGTATTTAAATAAAGAGTTATAATTAATTCCCCAATGGAAAAACGATTCGTTTAATCTTGATCGTAATAAAATACTTTTTGTAGAATCTCCCGATTTTTTTTTTCATGAGTCTCCAGATTTTCCTCTATCAGGGGTTGGCAGGTCTGTATTTTACCAGATTTGTAGCACAATCACATGACATGATCAGGATGATACTTCAAGCGGACAAGTTCAAATTCGATTCTTCTGTAAACGAAGGTGATTCAGGCTGTGAATTGTAAAATTCAACTGGAATCACACGTAACTCCCAAACATCCTGTGTGCTTAAAAAGTTAGTGTACGCTTGTGACAAAAAATACCCTTATGTATGATCTGGAAAATCTGTTTTTATCTCGCGGCAGTGCATGAGAAAAGGAGCTCATCTCATCTTAGGAGCAATCAGAGGACTGTTAATAGAACAGGCAGAGATTCTAAAGATGACATATGGGGTCCAGTTTATTGTCAATTGCTCAGGACTGGGTTCTGTTGAATTGGCAGGAGATAATGAGATGTTTCCTGTTAGAGGTACGCACTAACGGTGTAACCGCCGACTGTATTTTATATGGTTGTAACCTCAATAGAGTTTGCGCTCTCGGTTTTAAACGTCATTGTTCTTGTTCCATCTCATTCAAATTGTAATTAAAATGGTAGCAATTTCCAGATCATAATCAATTCGCGTTTTCTAAAAATTTTTGGCAATTGTTCCAACTTGCCTAAACTGCCGAATTATTTGGGTGAACTTTCCTGGAGTGGGGACCTCACTCAAATTTGAAAATAATGACAGAGAAAAATTAGTCGTAGTGTGTGTTCGTCCTCCATAAAACGTATCATGTGGTAGGCATTAAGAAAAAGCTCCCGATGTCGTCGCCGTAGTCGTCGTCGTCGTCGCAAAACTCCTTCTTAAAGTAAGCTCCCAGACCCTCGTTTTAAAATAGCACAGGTACGTTTGGGAAAAATATGGCAAGACAAATTGAGGATTTTCTTTATGTACAGGTCCGTTACCGGACAGGTTTCAGTGTGGTGCAATTCCCAATGCGTTCTGTGGTCAATATTTTTTCCCATCCACTTTTAGATTCAGTGTCGGATACTAGACGATCGTATTGTTCTTAATGCGTATGAGATTTGATTTTTGCATTTCCCTTTTCCAGGTGCACTTTTGAAAGCAAAAAATGATGGTACCCTTTTTCCTAAGATTGACTTTTGTGCCGAGGGAAGGTGGACTAGTTTTGGAGAGGATGAGGCTGGCCAGCAAGTTCTTGGCCATCCTTACATTTTCACGAGAGGTATCTAACAATTAAGAGAATCTGCATTAATGCATAATAAAATTGTTATACTGTTCCTAGGTGCACTCTTAAGAGCCATAAAAAACGGTGGCACTTATTTCTCAAAGGTTGACTGTTGTGTTGACTAGCTTTGGACAAGATAAGGCTGGCCTAGAAATATTTGATCATGTGTATATTTTCCTAAGGTACGCTCGAACTCAGAAATGCAAATAAAATTTCTCTCTTGAAAGGACATATTTCCGGCATCTGTTGACGCTGCCCAATTACTCTTAGTCACGATGACAAGTGAAAAAGAGACCCACACGATTAATACTTGTCTAACTGTATCCAACTACAATAAAAAAAACAACAGAAAATGTTCCTAAAAAGTGTTATAGGTCCTTATGTGACGTTGGCAATTCTGAACGGTCATCATTTCCAAGACTGAGCGCACACCTGAGACTGTCGGTGCCCTAATGGTCAGATCACTCTATGCCGTTTGCAAGAAACGTGATGTTTAATCTCTGTGTTAGACAATCACAGAACGACTACAGAATTCAATCGTCTCGTTTAAAGTAGCTAATTAGCTAAAGAACATTGACCACGTTAAATAAAGGTTATTGTGTTGTATTGTATTGTTATCGCTTGTCTCTCGATAGTCACTGCTTTGTTGTTGTTTTGCAATCAATAACAAAGTGACTAGATGGTTTGACATGCAGGTCTTTACGGCCGAACAAGCACACGCGCTCCCTATGGAAATATCAGTCAGGTGAAATATCACCTGACTTCAGTGTCTCTTAGGGCTTTTATTTTTTTAATAATACTATTATTATTACTGATTATTATTATTAGTATTAATATTATCATCATCATCAACAACATGATTATGATTACGATTAGTATTATTGTTGGTGAGTTTACGCAAGAGGACGGCAGGAAGAAGAGGGCGACAAAACGCTCGTGTGTGACAAACGTGACAGGGCTATTACTCAGTGATTACTTGCGTGGTTTTTCGTGACCTTCACTTAACATTTTCCTGAAGATCTGTTTAATTGAAAGTGAAGTTTAGCAAAGAGTTACTTCGAACAAAGTTATCGTCACGTTTTTCACACAAGGTTTGCCTTCTTGTTTCCTCTCCCGTCCTCTTGCGTAAGTTCATCATTATCGTCAGAAACGCCCATCACTGAAGACGTTTTTATTCGCCGTTTGAACAAATACGTTACTATTGTATATTTGACCTGACTATCAACAGGTCAAGACCATATTATGCTTGGATCTTTGACACAGCCAAACAGTTCTGACCACAATGTGCCTTTTTCTGCTCCTTACGTTCAATCCATGCTGAAGAAGTGTAAGGACCTCTGTCCTCGCCTCCATGCACTAAAGGATAGTGACTTACAAGTTACTGTAGGAATACGTCCAGGAAGAGAGCAAATCAGAGTTGAACAGGACCCTGACGATCCAAGTGTTTTCCACAACTATGGGCATTACCGATGGGGTATGACGTTAAATTGGGGCAGTGCAGCTGACATCGTTAATCTTATTGACAAGGAATTAAAGACAAATTTTAGGCAAAGCCAACTGACAACAAACAAACACTTGCATTTGGCCAAGCTTTAAAGCTTTTTGTTCTAATAGATTGTATAGCATGATTTGTAAGCGTTTAGACTAAGAAATAACGCTATATAAATCGGTATAGCTTCTCCTTATAGTATTATTACATATCGATTAATAGCACGGATGAGAGGAAGACTTTTTTTAACCTAAACCGTGCCCTTGTATTCTAGCATTCTCTAGCAGGTGTCTAGTAATTACAGGCTTTGTCTGTTTTATGTCGGGTTTGGCTAGAAAGTGAGAAAACCAGCTTATATTCGGGGGCACCCAACGAGAGGATAGTTCAAAACCACTTAAACATAGCTTGTTAAACGTATTTTAGTATTTAAACGGTAGATATAGGCATATTTTTATCCCCGAAAAATTTTTCATCTGTTCGGATTTCCTAGCTGAAAGTCTAGTGATCCGAAAATTATAGGGATCAAAACTTACCTTTTGGAAAGTTTTAGCCTGAAAAAAGACTCCCGAAAATTTTAGGTGACCTTTTTAGAGTAAAAAGCCGTTAAAAATGGGCAATTATACCATTTTTTAGACGTTCGAAAATCCTAGGAGAGGTAAATAAGCAAGAATTATACAAAAAAATGTTCCGAAAATTCTAGATCTCAAATCGTCTCCCGAACAGACTTTTTTCGAAAATTGACGTTGGTTGCCCCTGTATATTTGGAGGGGCGATTTAACGGAGGGTTTTTTGCGTTACGAGTTCGGGGGGCTTATATTAGGAGGGGCTTATTTTTGGAATTTTACGGTATACACGTTTCGGCAATTCAAGAGTTTGGTTGCTTTTTGTTTCCTTCTTCTTGTTAAAAGTAAATTGGAGCGGAGGGGAGAATACTTTTGCTAATTCTTTACTACGCATAACATCTAGATGTTTCATCGCCAGTTAAACATTCTAAATATAGTCAGTGCACCCTAGTTTTCGTACGGAAAAGGCATTATATTTTTTGATATTTTGCCGCAGGTGTGCCAAGAATTTGCGGTTGCAACTCTTTCCTCCGTAGAGGCCCGCCGCGCGCTCGCTATTTTATTATTGGAATACCTGGCGCGGAGCCTCTGCAGAAGATAGAGTGGTTGCAAAGGTAAACAAACTTTATCATAAAAAACTGTTTAACCAATTTTTGCTGCCATTTGTTTTTGTTTACTGATAAAACTTCAGTTTCTCTCACAAACAAGCAGGCCAATCAGCGCGCTGGAAAAGCACTATTCACTCTTGTAATTAGGCTAAATAGAGCTATTGAATAGCGTAGCGCGCGAATGATGTCAGAGTAATTACTTTGCAATTTTTGTCTGAGTTTTGTCATTTTTCTCATTTTAATGACAAAAGACAGACAAACATTACATTTTAATGACAAAAGTTACCCAAAAGTGAGGAATTCGCTTATGTTAATTTCAGTTTAAAACTGTGAAAGGTTTGAACCCAGGAGTCATTTCAATAGGTTGAGTTTGATCGTCCGGGTGAACGTAGTCCTGAATAGGACTGTTGTTGTTGACAGTGACTGACGTTTCGACAACCTGTGCGGTAGTCATCTTCAGCGTCAAAGTGAGTTGTGTCACGTCAGTTGATGGTATTATACTCTGGTTATTGATCTGATTGGTCAATTATGTCGCGATGTTATTGGTCGTCTGTCGGACTTTGTTAGACGGAACACTCACAGTAACACTGATTCCAACTCTCAGACCAACTCTGGCCCTGTTACGACAGCGACTATACCGTACATCAGAGGCACCTCTGAAACTATTGCACGTATATTACAACCTTACAATATACGTGCTGCGCACAAACCGATAACCACTTTACGGCGACTGCTTACTAATGTCAAGGACAAAGACAAACTGGAGGACAGACAGGGAGCAGTATACAAGATCAAATGCTGCGACTGCCAGGCTTCTTACATTGGTGAAATCGGCAGAAACCTAAGCACGCGACTGACCGAACACAAACGCGCGACGAGGAATAGTGACGTCAACAATCACATTGCTGAGACGAAACATCAAATTGACTGGGACTCTGCCACATTTATAATTTATTCTACAGACTGCTATCAACGTCTTACTTTAGGAAGCTGGTTTTACTAACTTAGAACAAACGCCACTGAATCGTAGCCAACAGTTACCAGCGCCGTACAAACGACTTATTGACGAGATCAAGCAAAACTAACTACGAGGGAACAACTGGAGAACTGACAATTTGACTAACAATAGACGACTGTTTAACTGTGACAACAGACGGATCGAAACGCACCAATTACTGATTACGAGTCTTCATAGCCAATAACATCACGGCTTAACTGACAGACGACCAATAACATCGCGACATAATTGACCAATCAGATCAATAACCAGAGTATAATACCATCAACTGACGTTGAAGATGACTACCGCACAGGTTGTCGAAACGTCAGTCACTGTCAACAACGACAGTCCTATTCAGGACTACGTTCACCCGGACGATCAAACTCAACCTATTGTAATTTCAGTTTGTTTGTCTGAGTTTCTGGTTTATAAATAGTAACTGCGCGCAATGCTATTGATATATTACTGTGAGTAAAAATATTTTCATTTTTATTCTAATCAAGTGAACTTGTTTTGGCGGGCAAAGCAAGCAAAGCGAAGGAGAGGTAATTTTAAAATACGTGAGTAATGCAAGCCTAGATCACGTATGAAGGACGTACAAGTAATGTCGTTTGTCAGTAAAACGCGGGTTGGGGTCTGTGTTTTTTAAAAAGAATGTTGTTTTAGGGTTATTTAACCATAAAACTAACCCTACAACAGCATTCTCAAAAAAAAAAAAAGAAAAGAAAAAAGAAAGAAAGAAAAAAGAAACCCCGGCCGCGAGCCCGGCCTCGATCCCGCGTTTTACTAACAACCCCTTCTGTGGTTCAAATATGGGAAGGAAATGACATTGGACCCGCTTGGATTTGTTAAGCTTTTTGCCATCTAAAAAGAAGAGGTATTAGCCTAGTTGACGAAACAATTCAATTTCCCAACTTCCTCTTTTGAACTATACATCAGCAGCATTTTCACTTGTCCTTTTAAAAAAACGTCATTAAAGTTGGCTGCAGGGCAAAGGACTCCGTGACCTTTCTCGATTTGTCTCCGGAACTGAAGACATTATCTTCTTCCTTCAAATCCATATTTTCAGCGGCTTTAACGGATAACAGTATTACCTTTTAAAATGAACTGCCAACAACGCAAACGTTAATTTTTTATTTTTTGTTCAATTTTTATTTATTTCCTTATTTTGATCGCTCACAATGTCTTTGAATCTGGTCTGTAAGTTTAGGTACGTGCGATCCGTATCGAACACTCACAGAAAAAAGATACCAGACTAGAATAAGAAAAAAGCAGTCAATTACAATAGGACGATTTATGCTTCTTGCTTTTAACCGTGGATATTCTACAGTTCCCAGTGCCAGCAGTTATATATTGCGAGATATCCATGCTCGAATGAACTTTTCTAAACGGGGACACGTGCTATGCATTTCCTGTACAATTACGCACATTAGTACCGCATTCCTCAGCTGAAACACGTAGCTACTTTGTATTTATTTTTTGACAATGTGTGTATAAGAGTAGCACGTATATGAATGAGCAAGCATTTTTGAAGTAAACGAACAGAGTGAGGCATCGCGCTCTGTTCAGGTGTCTTTGAAAAATTGTTTTGTCCGCGTGGAACAGAGTGCGGCTGTATAAAAATTTTAAGACATGGCCTTGAACATTTCTACAGTCCCTACCTACTCAAAAACCCTGACAGTGAGTATTTTCTTGACATAGCGTTATATTCAGTGATTTTTATAACCCTTATTAT
The DNA here is from genome assembly GCA_942486035.1 of Porites lobata. Taxonomy (NCBI): domain Eukaryota; kingdom Metazoa; phylum Cnidaria; class Anthozoa; order Scleractinia; family Poritidae; genus Porites; species Porites lobata. The sequence goes on from CALNXK010000116.1 coordinate 1,038,581, forward strand.
AAGTTTACACGATTCTTTTATCCCTTCTTTTAGTTAGAAACATGTAGTATATATTGGTACTTACTAGTAGCTTTCTAGTGAATGGCAGGAACCTGTCGTAAATGGTTATTTGATATCAAAGAATATTAACCTTTTCCCGAAATATTGCGCCACACCTACGCGGAGTTTCCAAAATCTTTGAAGTCCACTAAATAGTGACCAATACTTGTTTTAAGAATTACTTCTATTTCGCTTTGAAGAGAACAAGATTAACGCTTTTCTTTTGAAACTAACGGCAGTTTTTTTTAGATCGGTATCAAGAGAAACGCTGACAAGCTTTTAAAATGGGGTCAAAAAATAGTTGCGTTTAGTACCACAAGCATAAGTAAGTTCAGTGTAAGATTTAGTCCGTTCTACTCGGCATCAACGACATAAGAATAACAAATGCATTCATGGAGCTTATCTGGCTTGAATTCCTCCAACTCAACTGAGTACTTACAATGATTGTCTTCTGTGTAACTTTCAGATCTGTCCTGTGGTTAATCAGCTCCATGAAGTGAACCGCGTCAAGTTTTAATTCAGAAATTAAAATCACAAGGATTCAATTAAAGGGGAGGAGGGAATTTTCTCACGGCTAATGCTTGTTCATTACAATTTTCCTCCATCTATACAAATATTGATAGCAGTACTTGTTTTATACAGCGTCGCAGATCTCCTCGCGTCCTTGTTGTCGGTGCCGGAGTAATTGGTCTGACATGCGCACTTCAACTCCTGGAACGAGGGTAAGTTATGGTTATTTGAACCCAGTTTAATTTCCTGCCAAAGATGATAAATAATTTTAATCGTTGAGAAATTAAGGCCTAAAAGTGCCTTACGGTGGTAACGTGCGAAAACAAAATGTTTCCTTGTTCCAAAAAAAGACGGTGACTGTCATATCCATGATTAACCGGAAACTTTAAGTTAAATGTTTTTCCTGGCTAAAATTCTGCGAAATCACTTCAGTCATCGTGACGCAAGAGAATATCGCGGAAGACAAAGTGGAAAACATGACGCGTTCGTAATATAACAACTTCATGATCGGACTTTGCCTACTTGTCTGGCGACAAGGAGGAAACAATATTTGTCTTATGGACCAGTGTGTTAAAAACCGTTCAGGGGGAGAGTAATTAACAGAGTCACGTGACTCAAGACTGACAAACAGTGTTTGAGAGGAGTTCCAAAAATATTAAACTGTTGGTAGTGCTTTGGAAGAGGATGGGAGCAAGATCGAGTTACATGAGAAGTGAAATTACAATTTGCACGCAACTGTATACAGTAAAATTCCTATTACGCGAGCCAGCGGTTTTTTTAACTCCCGATTATTCAAACCAAAATTAACCTTCTTTTCAAAGTCAAATTTCTAGCAACTCGCCCAAAATTTCTTTATCCCTTAACGCAAAATAAAAAATACGACAGGAGTTGTCGATCCCAGCCAACATCTATTTACATTTCTTCCAAAGAGATATTTGTAATTGCCTCGAAAGTGAAGGATATGCATGTAACAAGCATGGTTTAAAGAATGTTAAATAGTTCTAACAGGAGCCCTTTATGAATGAAACAGCTGGTCCTTGGTCGCTGACCTTACGCTGCCTGAATCATTCGGGCAGCGTGAAAGATATGCCTTTGTGCATGCGTAGAGATCTGCTACTTGCCGGTAGTGTAACTAGTGACTAGAATGGGTACCTAAAAGTTCAGTTCCTTGATACGGTGGTGCGGGTTCAATTCTTACATACTCTGTTTTCTTCCATTTTCTTCTTTTTTTAATTTTAACTGAAAGACAAGAACCTGATTTGGGGGTATCCATTCAAGTCCCAACCGCAACTGTCTTTTCAAAAATGCTTGACTTGTTTTTAGTAAGGAATGGTGTTGTTTATGTCTTTCTTGGTATTCTCCCCTCAGTTACAGAGTGACTGTTGTAGCAAAAGAGTTTGCCTCATCAGTCTCCGGTGAACTTATTACCTCTGAGATCGCTGGGGCGTTGTGGGAGTGGCCACCCGCCGTCTGTGGGGGTCACACAGACGAGGAATCGTTGGATCGGGCCAAAGTTTGGTGCACAGAGAGTTACACCAAGTTCGTAGAAATGGCCATGAAATCAGAAGAAACGGGGGTGTTTGTTCAACAGTCAGTTTTTTACTTTAAAAACAAAGTTGAAGATGTTCCCGAGCAGATGGAAAAGATGAATGAACTTCGTTACTTGCCAGGATTTCAACACAACTGCAGACTTATTGAAGAGACATGTGAGTATGTTCTAAAACTTCTGGAGCATATTATACTGATCTAAATCTGCTCTAGTAACAGTGCGCAGTGAGCCAAGAGAATTAAATAGATTATCACGTGACCGCTCGTCCATATATACCTTCCACCGCAGATATAAGTCAGTTAGGGATGTGATATTGCACACGTTTCTAGACAAGCGGCAGTGTTTCATTGAGATAAATCTGTCCTTTTAAGTTATACTTGCATCATGAATTGGCCATCTGCATGTCATTATCAAATGGCTGTATAACGCGCGAATTCAGATCCATGTAGCTCGCGCCACAGTTTTGAGCCTATTGTTTCATTGAAAGATAGCCACATGTTGATATAGCTCGTTTTATGCTTGTCTCGCCCGCCACAGTTGCTTTTATATAGAGCTGATATAGATCATAACTTTTCTTTTTTTTTCTTTTCTTTTCTCTGAATTAACGGAACCTTCGTTTTATAATCAGTGATATCAAGTAATGTCACTAGCACATATTTTATAACAAATCGTGGGTTTATATCATATGGCAGGCAAACATTTTAATCGAATCGAGAAAATGATTTACCGAACTGGGAGTTAACTCACGCAGTACTCCGAAGTTTCTACCTGGTTTTATCATTTAGTTGAAACTGATTGGAGCCAGGAAATTTTTAGTGGCTGCACCTAAGTGACAGTTTTGTTTTCTCTTTTCAGCTGTAAGCCTGGACACAGGAGTGGTTGATGCCTACCAACACATGGCGCCCATGGTTGATACAGTCACATTCTTGCAGTGGCTTTATAACCAGTGCCAAGATAAGGGCTGTCGTTTTGTACAAGATGAGATTCATGGGCTGTTATCTGATCAGGCCGAATACTTGAAGGACAAATACAAAGCCAGGCTCATTATTAACTGCTCTGGACTCAGTTCTATAGAACTAGCTGGAGATAATGAGGTCTACCCTTCAAGAGGTTAGAAAAGAAAATGTTACGTTAAAGTCATCTATGATCAGAAAAGTTTTGTGTTTTCTCGGGGTAGGATTAAGAAATGTGTCATTTATGAGTATAGTAATGATACAAAAACACATTAAATTCACGCAACAAGAACGGTGTCTTCATTATGTTCGTTGGAATCGTCAAACCTGGCTAAAACTGAGTCACTGTTTGACCGTCTGACCACCTCAAGGGAATGCTGCTTATATGGGTTCACTCAATGATCACACTACTTAATCGGGTTGAAACTGCTGTTTTAACCCCTCCCACTCGTGTACCGGGATGATAAAAAATGAGATCAACGTAAGAACGACCTTAGTTAGTGTTCCTGTATTAACAGTATCAGTTTCCCTGACTAGCGATCTTTCTCATTCTTAGGTGCGATCCTTAAAGTCCGCAACGATGGGAGTTTGATGCCAAAGTTAACGCATTCCATGAGCCTCTCTGTTGTTGACAAAATTCAGGATGTTGCACAGGAAGACCAAGATTTCATCTACATCTTACCTAGAAACGACGATAAACTTTGGCTTGGTGGCCTTGTGCAACCCAATCAGTGGGATAAAGATCTTACTATGGATTCTCCATCAGTCAGAAGAATGTTTGACAATGTCAAAGAGTTCTACCCTCCGCTGGGTAACTATGGAGATGATGACGTTGAAGAAGTGCTGATAGGACTCCGACCTGCTCGTAAAGGTGGCAATATTCGTTTAGAATGGGATGCTGTCTCACCTTCTGTTCTACATAACTATGGACACGGGGGTGCAGGGGTGACTCTCTCCTGGGGGTGTGCTAACGAAGTGTGCGCCATGGTGGACCACGCCTTAAAAAGGCATAAATTAATTTATATCTCAAAGCTGTAAATTACAGAGAGGATTTATTTAATTTAAAGAAAATATACGGACCAAAAAATAATGAATATTGCTATGTATATAAACGATATTTTGTCCTGCAGGTCGGTTGTATATAATTTTAGCCTTTACAAAAAAGCTTTATTTATTCTTAAAAAAACTTTGGACAATATTCTGGTACACTCTTCTTTCTTTTTACGGATTGAGTCTGGGCCATTCTTGTTATCTGGGAAGTTTCAGCTTGGAAATTAAATGTTCTTACGGATGTTCTTCAATAACGGAAAACTGATAACTTTTACAGTTTTGACAAGATAAGACCCCGGGGAGGGGGGTCACTATGATGACCTATACGGGAAGGTTCCGCACGAAAGGGGGGTATCTTTTTTAGGCTTCAAGTATATGAAAGGGTAAGGATTTCACTAGTTGAAGTACATAAAAGGGTAGGGAGATCTGTCATTTGGGTATGTGAAAGGACCCAAAAGGGCTAACAGATGAATGAATAACAACAACAACAACAACATAAGCTTTATTTGCATGACTATAATTATGTAGTTACAGTATTGCAAAAGCTTTAATATAAAAACAAACAAACAAACAAACAAATCATAACAATGATAATGCAATGATGACTGTAGTCAATCAAGTGTCATCAGCATGACTTGATAACAAATTATTACGTAAATTATTACATAATGAGACAAATTTCAACAAATGTGAATTTACGGAAAAATTCTGTGAATTCATCAATTTAATTATTAATTCTGTGTAAGATAGCTGATCAAAATCGACAAAATTTTGTTGGATTTGATCGTAGAATTTCTCCCTTGGGATTGAGTATTTTGGACAGTGGAAGAGAAAATGAAATTCGTCTTCAATTATGAATGAAGTCGAGAAAACGTTCCACCGGTACTTTTGTGATTGATTCCTATTTAAAAGACAGTGCATTTACAGCAGTTGAAAGGGATGCACGTTCTAAACAAGGTATATGAAAGGGGTGCCATTTGTCAATAGAAGGTATATGGAAGGGGTACCTTTTTCTTGAACAATGATGGTATATAAAAGGGTAGGGGGTTTGACCTCGGGGCGAAGCCTCCCCGTATGAACATTTATAGAGTGCCCCAGACTACCCTCCCGGGGATAAGACAGTACAATGATTATAGTTTTAACATTAATAAATTGTACAAGTGCAATGTAAATGTATTATTGACCATACACAATAGGAATGTGTTGAAAGAGCAAAATTTTACATACACTCTGGTTCCATGTAGGACATCATTGAATTCAGGTTTTCTAGATTTAGGAAAGTAAAAGCAGTGAAAAATAAATTGTTCCTCTCTCAGCCTGGGGGAATGTTCTTGGCATTTTCTAAATATTTTGACAAATTCCAGGCTGGACGCTCTATATAATAAAGGTTCATATTGACCATGCTATAACTAATTACCATAAAGCCACACTTCCCTGGTCCTTAATTCTGCAAGGTTTTGGAAAGAATTAAAAACTAGTTCTTTGCGTTTATTTAAGCGAGCAATGATGAAAAAAAAATACTTATCCACTTAGTACGTTTCAAGCTACCTTATTTAGAGCATTATTGGTTATCCTTAGCTCATGAGCCAGCATAACACAATATTTGATAAATACTTAAACATGTTATTCATATTCTGGTGACGTTTTTAAATTTTTTTTTAAATTTTTGTTCTGACCTCTTCTATTGTTAATTCATTTCCTTGATTGACTAGATTTACACTTATTTATTTCCTTATTTACCATCTTATATTATCTCTCAGTTTTGTTCTTTTGTTTTCCTCCTTATTGTAATTCGTGTTTTACAACCCCGAAAGAATTAATAGACTGAATAAGGGGAAACGGGGAACGAGAAAGCGGATCGGGAAAATGAATTTAAATGGGAACAAACTAACTTGAACCCTTGTCCTATTAATAACTTCATCTCCAATTCTCTGCTTTGTATTCATCTTTCATTTTCCCGTTCCCCGTGCTTGTTCTTGAACTACTTGCAATTAAGACATCACGTCTTTACTACATTCGACGCACGTATAAGAAATGTAAAATGTAAAAATAAAAATGTTCTATCACTCATTTATTTCGAGGATTTTAAAACTTCTAAAACATTTTTATTTTTACATTCTACATTTCTTATACGTGCGTCGAATGTGGTAAAGACGTGCTGTCTATTAAATTTTGCAAGTAGTTCAAATTTAATATTGGAACACATTCCTAGTCTCGGCACTACAATTTCTCAAAAACGTGCTTGTTCTCCACTCACGGTAAACCGTTGTGGGCACAACGGTTAATTCACTTTATCCTTGTAAACTTTTTGACTTGTCAAATAAATAGCTGGTTGTCTTCAGCTTAGTCTTAATGCCGTGATCACAGTCAAATCTTTCTGTTTTTAAAACTAAGACGGACAAAGAACACCACTGAGCTGACTGAGAAGGATGTGATAGAACAAACATATATGTAGCTGGTTTTCCTCGTCAAAACTACCGTTCTTCTCTATATCAGCACAACTTCACAGTTTGCCGAGTGTCGACTTTTTTTCACTGTACATGTTCTCTTAATGTATGATTTCGGCTCACAAAATGCAGGCTGACTAGGTTTCGAAGACCACATCTTCCCATGATTTCGTCAGTTGTGTGTCTCTGTGTTTTCATGTGCATGTGGAAAGATGGCCACGCTTGGTTATATGGCGGATGGACAGCCGCAAGAATGGGGATCGGAAAAGAATTTACAAACCCAAAGTTCGTAACTGTCTATCAAGATTTTGGTATTTTGCTGAATTGGTATAAATTGCCTCTTTGCTCTTGCATGTCCAATCGTCACCTCCCTCTCTTTTTGGTTCGTCATCTCCATGCACTTGAAGAATTAACGATTGATTATCATGCGTTTTTATGACTGGCATGCAGAAAATCTTGAAAATCTTACGAGTTAACATTCTTTCCCAAGGAAGGACGTGACTTCTCACATATTTTATAAAAGGATTACATTGTGATTTCAAAAAGTTGTGTAATTGGATAATTTTCAGTGTCTTTATCTTTTAATCATTTTATTGCCTTTTCACTGCCATGTAATCGGATGAGCAAAACATTTTTATCTTATTTAAGTTGTACAAGGAAACAAAACAGAGTCGGACAATCACGATAAAAAAATAAAACAGGACTTATTTGGCTGTTAGTCAAATTTTATATAGTGGTCGATACGATCACAAGAAATTAACTTATTATAATTATTATAATTATGATTTTGTTATTATTAGTAATGGTAACAGGACTGAGTGGAGTCCAATTCGGTCTGTAATCATACGAGTGATTAACAAAATCGGACGACCGCGTAGCGGGAGTCCGATTTGTTTAATCACGAGTATGATTACAGACCGAATTGGACGACACGAAGTTCTGTTACCAATTAATCATAACTTTAACAAAATTTGTGATACAATAGGCTATTTTGTAAACCAAAACACAAGAAATTCGAAATTTTGTTTTGCTAGCAGTGAAAAAAAAAAGCCATTTAAGCGCGCGCGTGATGGCGCGTACTGTCCAATTACTTACGCATGACGCGTACTGTCCTATCAAACTGTCCAATTAAGGCTGAAATCAGGGCAGTTGAGAGCCAATCAGATTTGACAATTTTGTTATAGTTATGATTAGCTCGAAAATCATGACTAGCGAAGGAAAAGAAACTGGAGAAAAGGAAAGAGCGAGGACGCGAGAAAGAAGGAGAAGAGAGAAACTAGAAAAAAAAACAATGGTTGCACTCTTTGTAAGCTTGAAAGTGCTTTACAGAAGAGCAGATCCTATGAACGTACATGTCGGGAGTAACAAGTCCGGCGATTGGTACTATATGGTACAAAATTCACTGGGTACAGCAGCTTGGGGGATTTCATGTGCATTGATCACACCAGGATCCCATAATCCAGGGTGAGCAATGTCGGAGTAATTACGGACCAGTGTTTTTTTAGATACGTTTTAGTTTAGAGCTGTTACCGTCAGAGGTTCCGAAAATAAGCCCCTCCATGTATAAGCCCCTCCAAGTGATAAGCCCCCCGAAATCGAAACTCAAAAAACCCTCCGTTAAATCGCCCCTCCGAATATAAGCCCCCCGGGGGGCTTGTTCTTGGAATTTGCCCTCGAATACAAAGTAAAACAAAGCAATAATGGTAAATTACCTTCCCACTACAAGCTAGCCCAATCGATTTTGAAACGCAAATTTCACTCCGCACATAAGTCCCTCCGAATATAGACCCCTCCAAAAATAAGCCCCTCAAAAAGGGCCTTTGAAAAATATAAGCCCCGGGGCTTATCTTCGGAATTTTACGGTATCTCGAGAAAATTGAAGCTCCGCTTCGCCCATGAGCGGATTGCGGTATTAGATATGAATAAAGAAAACTATACTTTATTGAAGGGTCAAAACCGTTTTCAAGTCTGTAGGTTTTGCTGACAGGTTTGTCGGACGTTCTGAGAATAAACTGACCAGTAAAAACTCCGTAAAAAAAAACAAGAGGACTCGAGTTGCTCGCTGCGAGTTATGGGCTCCTGAGTTTAAAAATATTAAATGCGATTGATCCCAGTGGACAAAGATGTCGGAGTATTTTTTTTTTTTTTTTAATTGGTGACTGATACATCTCATTTGCACTAATAATTTATTTCTCTGTCCTGTTTTTCATTTATTAGCTCGTTATTTCTCGCTCAATTGCTCATGTCAGTCAACAACTCACTTAATATTTTTTTGCTAGGATCCGTTAGTTTTTTCTGAACCTTTTATTTTAAGTAAACTTCGGATCGATCGACTGACTTGTTCGAACGTAAGAAAAAGCGAAAAACAGGTATTGATGGTTTCGAATATTATAACCAAATGGAATTCAGTGATATTTTGTACTTTGATCTGATAAAAAGAGATCCGATTTTAAAACACCCCGATGATCCACATATTAAAAATGGACATTGAAACTTGACATAAAAAAATAGTCCGATAGGGTTTGATTTCGATGACGGAAATCACGCGATAAACACGCCATCAGGTGATCACATGCAACACCATCAGCAGTGTAAACGTAGTAAAACAATTTTCTTTCACTATTCCTTTGTTGTCTTTCTCGTGTCCGGTCAGAAAACTCACAATAATAGCCCAGCTCATCTGCCACGTTTGACTTCGCACTGTGAATGAAGTGACCACTCGAGAAGAAATAACTTCTAACCGCGGGCAACAAGCATGAACCAAAGAGGCAGTGAGATCGAAAAGACTGAAGCAACTAATTATAATTGCATAAGTGGAGGAGAAATTGAGAAGTAATCCAGTAATCTAAATAACGCTTTAGGATAATGATAGATATGCGATAAACATCCATCGGAATTTTTATTACTGTTTTTTGACTCAAACTCGGTGAGATGAACCTTTTTGGCCTGTTCAAATTGCTGTAAAATGCTGTACATGTTTGTGCGTTTTCTTTTCTTTCTTTTACTCAGATTTGCTGGGGACATTTTTCTGAAGCTCATTGTAAGTTGAATAGTGGGATTAGCTCGAACTTTTCAAAAGCCTGATCAAAACACCCACTCCAGTTTCTCAATTTAATTCTCAGTAGTTGAGAGGCCGGATGAGATCAGTCGGAACTCACTTCCTCAGGGTGGAAGTTCAAAGAAAGAAACACTTTTGAGATGAGTATCTCGAGATCCCTATCATCTTAAGGCTCTTAAGCTAAGCCGAAAATTGCATGATGTACATGAAATCTTCGTTTTACGTTTCGAATCAGCAATAGAGAGGGTGTGAGAGTCATGATCAGAGTTGATACAAAGAATGTTGTTGCTTTTTTCTTTGGCTCTTTCAGTTGAGGCTAAAAGAACTGGACAGAGGGTCCCCAAAGGTTTTTCGGCACCCGGGATTTCCCCTACGGAATTAAGCTCGGGATTCGGCGTTTAAAGACAAAATTGGAGTGAGATTCGGGATTGAAAGTATGCTTGGATGGGATGCCAAAAATAATCCTCGGAAAACCGGATTGCACGAAATTTTGGGTCGGGATTACGGGATTGAAGAACATTTTATTATGGGAGATCCTCTGGACATGCCATTAAATTCGAGCTGAATTGTTTATAACGACAATTCGAGGTCTTCGAGGTTGATTCAGTGCTCTCCAGGACGCATACGACAATCACGTATTGTTTTTTTAACATCCGATTCTCAGATTCTTTAATACGTACTAAATCAAGCTGATTTCCGTCTCTCTGGAATTTCTTCTGTTTCCTGAAATAACATGACAGCCAACACCACCAGTAACTGAATAAAATTTAGGTCATCTTGCGTATTCTACTGAAAAATGCTTACTCGGTTGCCTTCATTCTCGCTTGGGCCTTCCCACTGGCTGACAATTTTGCTAGTGCATCACCCGGAGGGGGGAGGGGTACTTTAGGAATTTCTGGGTGGGGATGTGCCGCAGGGACACTGGAACCCTTAACCTATACCAGAGCTAGTTCAGCTGAATTTTGCTACCTCATACTAGAGTAAACTCCCCAAATCCCCCCTATCCTAGAGTAGCTGTTTCACTAGTCTAGATAAAATCTTCAATCAACTGATCAGTTTCCTGAAAAAAAGATACCCTATTCTAGACCCAAACGCTCTGATTTATATACCCTATCCTAGAGTAAACTGCTTGAAAACCATACCCTTCACAGCGGCACATACCTATATAACCCATATGTGGCAGTGCCCCCTCGGGGTGCATCAGTTATTAAACTGAAATTGACTACCACATTTCTACTTTAACCTACTTATCTGAGTTGATCTTTCATTCTTTTTTAAGCATTTAAAACAGCTTTTCAATTAGTTTATTTGATAAACCACATCTATAGAAACGGATCAAGGAAGCAAAAGTCTTTCCTGAGTTTCCTGGTAGAAATTTTCCTTACTCAGATTCGAATTCTTGATTTATAAGATAATTTTTTCTTTAAACCATTGTTGAAACCAATTATTTTTTCAGTGACTGTGATGAAAGGTTGTCTTGTTTTTCGACGTGTAACGGGTGATAATTCTATAAGCGACAGTACTGCACTAGTTTCGAGAAAGCGAAAAAATGTAATTTTCCACACCCGTTTACAGACCAGACCTCTAAAATCCATACCCGTTTTCAGACCTGGCCTTTAGGCAGAAATTATGTTATCATAACTTAGATTAGAGCGCAAGCAAAAAATTCTTCTAATCCATTTTCAGGGGCACCCAATGGATCTGTTCCTGAAAATATCTGTTCTTCATGCAAATTTTTGCTGGCTGGGAGATGTGGAAGAAATAATAGTCCTTGGAAGGAAAGTGTTGCTGGGAAAAAGATAATTCAGGGTGTCAGAGGGGATTTGAAGTCTGGAATAGCTGCTACGGGTTACTTGTATGGGTTGCTTACCACTCAAGATCTGAATTGTGCCCTATGAAACTTCCCAGTAAGTCAGGTTGCAGGTTGTAAGGTTGCTGGCTGGGAACTCTTCCATCAGTCTTGCTGGGAGTGCGGAACAGATAATTTTTTTCCAGCAATCTCCCAAAATGCTTAAAATAGTCTCAGAAAACTTTATTCACGCTTTGTTGTTGTTTTTAGGTCTTTTTCTCAAAATTTCCCGTTGGGTGCCCCTGCATTTTGAATTCGCATATTTCTCTTTCTTTCTTATTCATTTGCAATTAAAACCGTTACAATAAATACGTTCACACACTCCCGTAATTCCCCCTAAAACCATACCCGATGCCAGACCAAATTAAAATAGGCAAAGTGTGTAGCCGTTTTCAGACCAAAACCGCGCAAAAACCCTACCCGATGGGGCGACACATACCAAAATAGCTTATATAAGGGAGTCCCCCCGGGTATAATTGCTTTCTTCATGTGTTTTGGGTTTCGTAACAAAAATCAAGTTAAATGAAAAGGTCGGCCAAGAGTACAATATTACATCAAAAACTCAAAGCAAATTCCTAGAAGACGTGTTAACTAATTGTTTGATATTTTTTGACGTCAAAACATCTACTTTTTCAACTCAGGCGGAAGGGCATGTACCACAATTGTCACTTGAAAGATGGCTCCAGTATGTCTCGATGCGTCAAAAATATTTCATATTATATATATTTTTTGTTAGAAAAGGATAAACACATGTTTTGTTCGAAATTGTTGTTCATATTTTAGACTTCATTGCTTCCGAGATGCTTTCAAGAACAATATTTCGAAATCAAGCCTGACTGAATTCCTCCTTTTTCAGTAATGGTAACTCAGTCACAAAAACCCATCCTTCGATCTGTATATTTAACCTTAATTAAATGTGCATGGTGTCAGAGATGGAATTTGCAACCCAGATTTTAGTGATATGGTGCATGATCCTGATAAGTAGTGGAGTGATTAATTGCGGTACAGTTTAACTGCTCATCAAGGTATTAAGCCAATTAACCCTGTTAATTATAAAGGACACTACTAAACTTGCTTACCACCCTAATTTTCTTGTATAGCCCGTCAAAATTATACCTCTTCATGTACAAAACATACTATCAAAAGAACGTGTCCGTGATATCCCGGGTGATATCCCAACCAAGACCCTGTCAGGTTCACCCAGAGGCTGTACTGACCCTTGGTCTTTATCGATGGTGATAGTTCCGTGATCACAAGTTTATTTCTCAATTCAGAGGAGCCGCTCAATTAGCCGAGCACAGACAAAACTTTTTCTAAATCGTCTACAGTAATTTCAACCACAATCCCATTTTTGGGCGGTGATTGTCAGTCAATAATCATCCCTTATGATAATCACTGCATAAGTGAAATTTCTTCTCTTTCCTGACAAAATCTCATGGTGTTGCCCAAAAATTTATTTTTTCAGATTTCAGAAAACTTTAGGCGCTAATACCAATTAATAATATAATATTGAACCTCAACTAGGCGAACTCCTCAGTCATGTAAGTTGTAAACAATAAATTTTTTCTCTCCCACGCGAAGGAAATATCTAAAATTCAAAAATGATAATTCGCCATAAAAATTTACTTCAGACTATGGAAACAATATTTGCCACGAGTTTGCCTTGTCCTCAGCAACACAGGATATCAAACTTTTTTCAAGTTGAAACACGCTTTTTACCCAAGTAGGGAGGGCAAAGTACGATTTTACAATTTCTCTTGCCATGTCCTTGGCTTTCCTTTTATAAACATCCGTTTGCGTCAGGACCATGGGTTGCCCAGTATTTTTCAAGTTATGATCACCTAAGCCAAATAGTGTTGTCACCGATTGACAGATTTTGAGGTGGGTCAAAATGCCTCCTCTCCCCACCCTAAGCTTTCCTTTGCGGAAAGTTTTCGTCATCCGTAACGATTGTTTATTTACTCGGCTCTTGTTTCATGCGCGCAGTATCAAGGGAATTTGCAGCAACAATTCATAGATTACAGATGAGGCTTTGTCATCGTGTTAAATAGTCGTACTTACCGTCGAACGCGCCATTTTATACTTTGACCGCCTTAACGAAGAATCTCAAAACACTCTGAGGGCATATTCCAGATTGTAACAACAGTTTTCGACTCTCACTTCAAGTCGATCGCGTGAAGCCATGAATTTCGCAACCAAGATCTTCATCGTTGTGACTGTTATCTGCTTGTCTGAATTTAGTCAAGCAAGACGAGGTAAGTTAGCTCAGATTGACTTCATTTTCCTCTCCTAAAATCTTAGTTAAAAGAACTTAAATATTTTGTATTTACCACGAAGGAATTTCATTGATTTTTGCCTCCGGAATTTCGGTGGGTGAATGTAATGTTACGAATCTCTGGACTTTTTCCCTCTCTCGCGTTCAACCACAACAAATACCACAATAGGCATGTTCGTTTTATTGAATCGCTCTATTCATTGAAAAACAAATGTGTATGCCAATAGATTTCATGAGACGTAATTGCTGTAAACTGTAACCTTTCGAAATGGCGCGCAATGGGTTTCTTGTGAAAGTGATTTACATTGTCATTAAATGAACAGTGGGCCTGAGACAAAAGGTTTGAAGTTCGTGTATTGTTAGAGTTGATCTGGCATGAATATATTCATCCTTTTATAAAGCGAAAGACCTCAGTTATATGGGTTTTTGAATAACATCCAAAACACAGAAAAAATGAAAAATAAAAGCTTATTTTTTTGTTTGTGTGTAGGAGGAAAGCATCGCAAGAATCCGGAAAAGTCGAACACGTCGAAGCTGGATGTGCAGAATGCGGTCAATGGATCGGTAGCTATTGGGGCAGAGCATGTAAACTCAACAGTTAGTCCGTCGACCGGTCCTCGCCGTCCACAGAAGGTGAAAAGTAATGTGCTACGAAAAATGTCGCATAGGCGCCACATGGAGAAACGCTGTTGCAGAATCGGCTACCGTGCTGCAGAACGGAGGCTTTTTTGTAGAGTGGATCGACAGTACAGTTCAAAATACCGGAATATGATTCATTATGCCAGGCAAAGATTTCAATATACTGGTAAGCCGTCGCGTGGAATGCAACGCCTTATCCAGCAATTTGAACGGCACTGCCTCAAACCCCAGCTAAAGGGAGTGTTCTACAAGTGCTGTCTTGACGGAATCTACTCGGTTCTCCCGAAAGGCAGACAGTAAATTTTGATAATTTACAGCTGATAATTTACTGTGGAACAATGTGGACTAGTTCATGTAAATATGTTTTTTTTTTCAGTTTAATAAGGTCATTTTTTATTCAGCTTAACGTTCTCTTTGGGCAAGATGCCTGGGCATGAATGTAGTGCTATTTAGCTAAATTTTTTCCTAATAAACTTGTGGGGTGCTGTTTGGTTTACGAGTATCGCATTTCAGGAATTTTAGAGAAGCACTGGTGTATATATATGTCTAGAAAGCCCTGTGCGTGCTTTGTGCCTTGGAGAAACACATGAACTTTGTCCTATCTCTGTCGGAATGGTATTTATGTTGGGAAAGTGAATAGACAGATAATAATCTAAAAGTCAAAAATTGTTAGATCACAAAGCAATTTTCTTGGGATTTTTTGGATAGAAACTTTATTTTTCGACGTGTTTGCTTTTTGTAGAGGTGTAAAAGGAAAAACAACATAATATTCATTTGTTCATATTGGCAGACGATATTTTGGAAGAGGAATATAATGTTTATGTGTTGAAATTTATTTTGTCTTTTTGATATGATCAGCTGTAAATCAGTGGCTTAAGGTTGTAAATACAGAATTTTTATCTCATTTCAATGAATGTGGAATGTTACTATGTTTCGGCATGTCAAGTTGTTTGGGTTATCACTGGGTCTCTTGACTATCCTACTCCCTAAGTGCCACAACATTTAGAGTAGATGAAACGAAGTGTTTCACGCTTATATACAGTGTACTCTCATCCCCCCCCATAACCCCCCTAAGACCCCTGGGAGATGAAGGAAACCCTCCTAAGACGATGGGAAAAAGGAGATGAAGGAATACCCTTCTAAATGTAGCGATGGGATCATAAGTTTTGGAAGCATGAATTGTTTGTCTACTAGGTAATGAAGCTAGAAAACAGTGAACCTAAACGCTTTGGAACCGGTATTGCTCACATGCAATACTATTCATTTAGAACCTTGAGCTATCCTAACCTGCGGACTCTTTTAACCTTTTAGTACGCCGATTTTTCTTCAGGCATCTTAAACTACATTTAATTGAAAGGCAAAGGGTCAAAGCAAGCCGTAGAAAGCATGATCCCTCTCAATTTAATTTACCCCTCCCTTGTACACCCTCGAAACTACAAACTTGTTAAGAGGACTGCTGAGAAAGTTTTTGAGAAGCAAATCTTGGGTTGATTCAGTTTTAATAGTTGCTCCTTACACTATTGTTAGCGCCAAATCTGTTTACAAACAAGTGAAGAGCGCGGGTTTTGACACCGGGTCAGTTTAGCTCCAAGTCGTCATGTAAGGTGTAATTAATCCTAACTGCACTGTTTCATTTCTTGAAAATTTAACTTAAAACTGAAAGAGGTGTTACTGCCTCTTTTGAGTTACTTTAGTATTCCCAGTCATGGATAACGGCGTAATCTGTACACCAGGTTAAGATGAAGTAGAGTCTGATGTTTTCGATCGAAATGGACACGGTTAATGTCAAATTGCATGCTTATTTATACACACGAATAGATCGATTAAGGGATAGCCTGCGTAGCAAGCGTTTCCTCGCGAGGTTCGTCTAGAAAGCTGGGACAAGAGCAAAAAAAATCAATGACGGGGGAGGGGGAGGACTTTTGCGCAATAACTCGATTGGAAACGCTTGCTACGCAGGCTAATTCAGGGAAAATAATAGCCTCCCCGCAGACGTCCGTTGGGGTTCGTTTGTCACGCATTCAATTCTGGGGGAGAAATGATAGCGTGACAAACGAACCCCAACGGACGTCTGTGGGGAGGCTAGGAAAATAAAAGATTACCGGGTTTTTAATATTCGCATAGTAAATTCCGGAAAGACACAACAGGTACCGTATTTCGGTGTGATGATTGGGGCCGTCTGCATATTCACTTTTCCCCCGCTTAACTTCATCTGGACGTTAGAGGGGAGAGGGTAAGGCAGTGGACGTTAGTGCGGGGTTTTTATGGACAAAAGTAGACTGATGCACTTTGATATAAAAATTTTAGGTCTTGTGTGGAAAAGCGCTCGTGACATTATTCAAGAGAAGGCAGGACCAATTAAAGAACTGAGTGTAAATGGTGATTTTTTATTAAAACTCTGCTCCGTCTACTAGCCGAAATTGCATGTACGTTTTACATTGTGATCTTTCAAAGTCTATACTAATGTATGAAGCTTCTACCCCGTTTTAAAAGCAGTAAATTGTGTTGATACCGTTAACACTTCACGGAAGTGCATGTCAGTATTCCTTCTCTGATGCAGTGACTTTTGTGGAAAGCAAAATTTCAAGTGGACGTCCAGTTGACGTGGGCGGCGGGGGAAAATTGAATATGTCGACAGCCCCTTGAACGAATCGTGCATGAGTGAATGCTTAATTCGTCTTGTGGAGCCTTAGGCTAACCCCTTTTTAGTTTCGATGAAGCAAGAACAAGCAATCTAAATGGTGCAAAGTAAAACCTGCATCTGTGTCCCTGCGCTGCGATTAGAACAAAAAGAGAATGAGTTATACACGTTCCAACCTACAGCCCCAGCTCCCATCACACTGTTTGGTAGCCTAAGAAGAGCCTCTCCCACAGGCCAGTTTCTCGGCCAGGAACTGATTTGGGGACTCGCCCCATGCATCCCCCTTCCCTATCGGTTATCATGAGGGCCATGAGATTAGGTAGCTATTGTAACATCATTGGTTTTTCTTCATAATTCAGATTTTAACTTCAAGATCAGACAGTCTATTTAACTGAGCATGCAGTTTTTTTTGGACCCCGAGACGGATCACAGTTAGATGTTTGGAAGGTACTGCTATTACGAAAAGCAAAGTGCTATTTGAAAGCCTTATAATTAAAAGGAGTCAGTGATCACCAAAAAATTGTCGACCGCCCAGATGTAAGAGGGTCTCAATGGGTTTTACGATCAGCAGTCATATTAATTTAGTCGGCCTAAAAATTAACGCGCGTAAACCGTCAAAAAAGGTTACAGTAAAATTCCGAAACTAACCCCCTCCATGTATAAGCCCCTCCAAATATAAGCCCCCCAAGCCGGTAACGCAAAAAACCCTCCGTTAAATCGCCCCTCCAAATATAAGCCCCCCGGGGACTTGTACTTGGAAAATTGCCCTCAAATACAACGTAAAAACAAAGTCAAAACGTGAAATTTACTTCCAACTATAAGGGTAGCCCAATCGGTTTTGAAACGCAAATTTCCCTCCGTAGATAAGCCCCTCCGAATATAAGCCCCTCAAAAATAAGCCCCTCAAAAAGAGCCTTTGAAAAATGTAAGCCTCGGGACTTATTTTCGGAATTTTACGGTATTTTTTTTACGGTCAACCGTCAAAAAAGCAGGTTAGGATTAACCGTCAAAAAGCTTCAAAGAATTTCAAATCTCTCTATTTCGGCTGATCTTCACGGCATTCCGGCTCCTGAAGAATTTCTAAATTGGAAAAACTAGTTCCCATGTTCTCTACTGAAACACCCTTTCTAGTCTTTCAACCTGCTTATTCTTAGTCTGAAATATTTCGAAAATTTATACTTCAGTGAAAGGCCAAGATAACTTCCAAAAACACAACAGTTAATATCAATTCATACAGGAGTTAATATTTACTTTTTGACTAAATTTCCACAGCCATCAAAACTGGAAAAAATAAACCGTCAACGTTGAAAGCTACCACTCCACTGAGACCCTCTTGTACATGCTGAAATTATTCAGGGAGGTCGCCAGGAAGTTTGAATGGGAGACTTTTTGACTGATTATTTCTATTTTTATAGTGCAATCCTTCCTTTTACTTATGAAAACCCTTTGCCATCCTTGCGCGATTAGAATGGCCATTAGCAAAGTAACATGCCTGCAGTCCTCTAAAAGGGGTTTGACAGCGGTAATTTCGTGAGAAGTGCGTGTACAATATATGTTCTCATACATCAAGTATCTACCGAAGTGCGAAGCGACTGGAAACAAGGAAAAGCAAAATGGCGACCGCAGAAACGTGATCTTAAATACAACAGTCTACAAAGGGAAGATGCAGGTTTCCCAGCCCAATAATGTTAAGATCTACAACCTTTCTGCCGGAAAATCATTGCCAGAGGTATTGAAGAAAAGCTATTGTTATATTTTGTTCATTTGGAAGCAGTTTGTGCTTGTATTAAGATTTTGCACGTGCTAAAGTAAGGCATGGTCCATCATCTGGAGCTACGTACACTTCGTCTCTTTTCTCTTTCTGGCTGGACTTTTGAATCATTGTTTGAAACTTTAAAGTGTTTCTTTTCTTTTTGTTTTAGTGGCTTTCTGAACGAAAGAGGCGGACATTGCAAAAGAATGATATTAGTAAGTTTTAAAATCATCTGAGAAAATTAATGTGAACTTAATTTAGCAATTAATGAATGGGGCTGAGTATCTTGTGAAGAATTATGGAGATTGAGGAGGGTGTTACGGCCTCAACAGATAACACCCTCCGAGGTCTCTATAATTCTTCATATGATACGAAAGCCAAATTCAATAATTGTTTTATTATTCATTCAAAATTATTCCTAGTTTAAAAACATAGCTAAAAATAGGTTACCTCCATCAATATTAAGCTCATTTTCGATAGTGCATGTTTAGGGTTGTACAGCTCCGCAAATGTTCTCCAAATAGCAGATGTCACCCTTTGAGTTTTTTCTTCTTGCTGTTCTTGCCGTGTTTTTAGCTAGTTCTTACTCTTGAAACGAGTGAAATGTCTGCCATTTTTGTTTTCACAACCAAAACAACTCAACCTTGTCCCCAGTTCTTCTCGGTTAATGGTGCATTTACCTGCAAGAAAGCTGCACTTTTGACAACATAGGTTGATTAATTGCAAAATTCTTTCAAATTTGGTCATCAGTAGCGGGTTATGGTGAATTATGCTTGTGCTTTTAGCCAATCAGAATCAAGGAAATACTTTGAATAAATAATAATAAAGCTTAATAGTTTTCTGCACTGAGCAGCACTCATAAAGATAAAGGAATGTCATTGAACTTAGTGGATAGGGTAAAATTATAAGACCTCATTTGAATCTTCAACTTAGCGGCAAAATTTTCAAGTCAGGTGGTAATTCTGCTTACCTTTGCCACTGAAAACAATACTTTTCCTGTCGTTGTTTTTTCTTCCTCGATTGTGATGCTTTGGATAATTTTATACTTATACAGTGTATTTTCATTATTAGATATCAGAAGAAGAATTGAGCTTCTTCAAGATTTTGAGATGCCAATTGCTTCTACAAATATCCTTGTTTCTTCAGACAAACAGTACATTATGGCATCAGGTGAGGTTTAGCCAGGTTGACATAAATTCAAAGATGCAATTTCTTCCTAACTTTTTTTTCGCGAGGTCGATTTTGCCCTGTACCCGTATCCTCTGGACAAGATTGCTTTTAACAGTTCCCCACCCCTGGATCTGTACTTTAATGTCCTGGCCCCAGTTGTTCAAAAGTTGGATGGCATTATCCACCAGATACTGTAAATCACTATCCAACGAATAAGGGAAACCAATTGCGCTTTCCACTGGATAGTGTTATCCACCTTTTGAACAACTGGGGCCAGGGGTTTCCCTTTAGGGAAGGCAGGGCTGTCAAAAAGTTTTTACGTAGCAGGCTGATAATGAATAGTCGGCGGCTTTGGAACTAGCCCCAAGGCACAAGTGTCTTAGTGCTGAGGCATCTAGGGACATTTTGAAATTTAGAGTCTAGAGAGGGGTTTTCAAGAGGTATTTCCACCGCGGACACCGCCAGTATGTTGTTTTGTCAGAATACATCGAGAATACACTCAAGACTGGAAGCAATGCTATCGAAATGTCCCAGGCATTCCACAACATTGCATGGTTCAAACACTTCACAGATCTAAACCTGCTTGAACATGCGTTCAATGTCATTCAAAACTGGCAAACAGATGCTTTACAATTTAATTTGTTCGATGGTGCTTATTTTTTTGTTAGCAGTTATGGTAGAAGGAGATGAAAGTAGCCAGCTAAGGGTGGCTAACTAATGAGCAGTTTTGGCTGGCTACCGGCCCTTATTGACAGCCCTGGGATGGTAATAACTACATTCATAACACTCATATTTTTTCGTTGGAGCAGAAGTCCATAACTAAAAGTCGCTCAAAATTCAGCTTTGAAATTGTTTCGGAATTTCAAAAATAAATTACTATCAGGTACAAGGAGCCACCTGTTCGAATTTTTCGGGACAAGTAAAATGCAATGTTTGCTAATTGTGAAAACAAAAGCAGATTGCCTATTGTGCTATTCTTTAAAAGGTACTTTTTAGTTTTAGAAACACTATAAATTGCTCCAAAACTTTCTCTGACGTCGAATGACTTGTTCCTCAACATTTTTAAAATATCCCTTGGCAGTTTTGGTTCAAACTCCTGCTACATACATTTTGACGTATTGCAATGGATGCTCAATGGCTTTTAATTTCCTCCTCCACATTGCTTCCAATTCAGGAAAAAGGTATTGGGATTGTAAGCTACCTTGTATCAAAGCTCTGATAGAACTGTCCAGCACCTTTGTTTACACCTTTTGTATGCTGAGCAGAGTTTTGCTGGTTCAAAGAAGGCAAAAGAAATAATGACTGGACACCAACGAGAAACAAGGAATCAATTGTTGTTACTGTTTAGGAAAGTCATTTCGCTGTTTTGCCATTTTTGTCATATTGCCATTTTGTGTGTTAAACACGCCCCATCAGGAAGGGCAGGATAGGATGGGATTTGGCTGTGCTGAAGTGCAAGGAGAATACAAAACTTCTTTTGCTTCCTCTTTCAGTGATTTTCTTGATTGTTCTACATTTTGCTCTACTGCATCTTGACCTGTGTGTGAATGTATACTGGTACATTCTAAAGTGAATCTATTTTTTATCTTCCCTTTTTATAAATGGCTATCAACTGGACTAGCATGTCTAAGGTGATTGCCTTACATTTAGTAAAATAATAACTCACAGCAGGCAATCATTGCACGCTCTCATGAGAATTCACTTTCAATTTTTTCTTGAAAAATGTCTAGGGGTTTACAAACCTCGAGTACGCTGTTATGAAACATCAGAGCTTTGCATGAAGTTTGAACGATGCTTGGATTCTGAGAGTAAGTGTAAATTCTTTGATTTTTTGCTTTATTAAAAAAATGTGTACATTTACATTGCCAAAGAAGTTCAAATTATACTTATTGTTGTTCTGATCCATTAATTTGATTAATGAAATTTTTTTGTTCTTTCTTTTCCCAGTAGTGAAATTCCGTATACTGTCTGAGGACTATTCAAAGGTGATTATCGTACATGTTAGTGACAGGTCAAAATTAAATTCAGGTTAACATTAATTTTTTAACCTATTATAGTAAGTTGATTCTCTATTTCCTTTGTTTCTTATCCCTATAATTATTCATGAATTAGGGCTAGGAGACAAAGAAAATTGAGAATCAACTTAGGTCAAAAAATTAACCTGAATATAATTTTGACCTGTAACACATACAGGCTTTATAATTTTTTTGTTTATTAATTAAGCAAGGTAAACAAAATGATAATATCAGCACTAGTAAAGAATTGTAGGAAGTGCACAAATTTCTGTGTTGTGCAGAACAACCGCATTAATATCCTGCCTGAATGATAGAGAATAATAATTACTTCAACTTTATTTACTAATACTTTAACCTGTGTTACTTTTCATTACTTTGCAGATGGTGTTTCTAACCTGTGACCGATGTGTGGAATTTCATGCACAGGTATGTTTAACATACAGGGCTCAAGAAAAAAATAAGAAAGAAAGAAAAAAACTTGACTTTCTGTTTGTCTTGTAAATTAACTCTGGGCAAGTACATGTGGCTCTCATATTATCGCTTGTTGCCTGGGAGCCATTCCTTGTTTATAATTTTGTTTGAGGATGATGTGCCTGAACCCTTGCTCAGCTCTGTTTTCCTGTTGGAAACTTTTCTGGGCCCAGCAAGAAAATCTGCTCATCCTGGACTGCTACCAGATGGGACTTTTTTCATGTCCTTGTATATTATCGTTAAAATTTTAGAAGACTTAAAAGTATCCATAATAATATATATTGTTCCCCATTTTTTAGTTTACTAGTATACTGATCACTGTATTTATGTCAAACAAACAATTTTTATGCTTTTCTAGATAACAGTAAATAATATACATCATGTACACTGTACTTTTCGCACTGATTGATTATACCTTTTAGTATGGACGGTATTATCGCACCAGAATTCCCAAGTTTGGACGTGATCTTGTTTATCATTACCCTTCATGTGATCTTTATTTAGTTGGAGCAAGGTAAATTTTAAATAAGTATTCTTCTGATGATTTTTACTACTTTGAGATAATACAGAATTCCCTCCTGGGGCCCGTTTCTTGAAATGCCAGGAAACCTTTTTGGGCCTGAAGGCAAATTTTAAATTCCACACCTGTGGAATATCAGCACAGTTCCTTGTCCATAAGCCACTCAATTTTGCTTTGTTAACTGATAGTTTCATTTTATTAACTTTCAAAATTATTGAAACTTTGATCTTGAATGTAATTGCGGCAAACACAGAACATCTCTCTGGGCCCAAAAAGTTACTGGGACTGTCGAGAAACAGGCCCCTGAAGAGAATCAGACAGGTAAATTTTTTTTAGATCGGCTAATAGTTTTTTATTCATTTATTTCACACTGATCGAGGGCTCTCATTAAGAGCTGGGGGCCGGGGATTTTCCCTGGCTACTATGAATGTGGTCTCCGGCTTTCATTGAAAAATAGAAGAAAAATACAACCAAAAGAGGTCCCTAGCTGTTTGATTCCCCACCTTCTTGTTGTATTTACTGGGCAACTTGAAATCTTAGTGACAACCCTGCTGATCCTTAATTGAAAACAGTGTTCACTGTCTTTACCTCAGGTTTGTTGATTGCATTATTGCATTTGATTGGTTTATAACTCTGGCTTATCACATTGTATAATTATTCTTTTTTTTGTAACTCAAAACAAAGTAAGCAACAGAGTTCATTTTTCAACAGTAGGTTTTTTTTATTTCTTAACAGTTCTGAAGTTTACAGATTAAACCTTGAGCAAGGACGATTTTTGAACTCTCTACAGACTAGTGCTGTGTAAGTACCCATTTACAATTAATTATATGTGCTGTATTACATCTAGACAGTATTACAATGTATTTAGTAAAAATAATACTTCTAAACTTTTTTTTTTTTATTTCAGGGAAATAAACACTTGTGATATTAATCCAGTTCATCAGCTTTTTGCTGCAGGAACAGCAGAGGTACTTGTAGTCTTTTTTGATGACTTCATCTTGATAAAATAATAAATAAATTGTGTCAAAAAAACTTGGCAAATGTACACTTGTATAGCCATCTAAAAAATAACAAGCTTGGTCATTAAGGCAAATGCAGTCAAGTCTTAACTGGTAATCACGCTCATTCTGATTTGGTTTAAAAGAACTCTTCACCCTGCAAAAGTTAGCTAGAAAAGTTGTCCTTGACTATTAAAACTGATGACGTCACAAGTTGTAGAAGGGACGAAGTTTTTCACGGGCAGCAGTTCAGTAGCCTCCCCCGCAGGCGTTTTTAGGGGAGATCGTATTTCTTCCCTAAAAATACGATCTCCCCTAAAAACGCCTGCGGGGGAGGCTAGTAGTTCAGGGGCAAATAGTTTAACCAATACTAAATTATTTCTTCCACACAACTAGCAGTACAGCGGTATATATTTCATGTCAAACAGTTTTTTTAGGGCAAAAACTATCCCCAAATTAGCCATTATAAAAAACTAAGAGTGTTTTCTCTTCTCCTTCTTTAATTTTTTGCTCCTTTCTTTTTCTTTTTCTCCTTTCCTTTTTTCTTTTGCTGGTGCCATTTTGAGATTATTGGGCGTGAAAAAATACCCTGACTTTTGGCCCTTTTTTACTAAAGTGACTGCAAATTTTGTTAGGTTTAAGAAATATTGGCTAGATCGATACATATTTTAAAAAGTTACCTTGTAACTAGGGGTTTCCATTCTTAATAACTTACACTGAATGTATTTTCATTGTTTCAGGGCCATGTAGAATGCTGGGATCCTCGATCCCGTAGCCGGGTTGGTGTTTTGGATGTTGGAATGAGTGGACTTGACTTCCAGAGGTACAGAAAACTAGAAATGCATTTACGTGTACATTGTATCTCGGTATGTCTCCATGATTCTCAATCTGGGATCAAGAGGGTTAAACGTGTTATCCTCTTGGCTTGCAGAGTCCTTTCTAAGGAATGCCTGCTTCAAAGTAGCCAATTTGTTTTACTTCATTGGCAAATATTTCCCTCCCTGATATCTTGGCGTTCAATACCCAGTTGATACTCCGAATTTCAAGTGACGGTGATGATCCAAGGATTTTTTTGGGTGTGAAATTTTCGATTCCGGTATTTTTTTGAGTAGGAAATTTTGGCAAGTATTTTTTTGGGTGGTCTAATTTAATAAGGATCGATTTAGAGATACATTTTAAAACAAAAGTGAACGGTCAATGAAAGAAACGTGTCGTTTCGATGGCTTCAAGTCATCATTGTCAAAAGATAAGAAAATCAGTTAACATGATTTGTGGAGATATAAATTATATTATAGAAAAAGAAAGTGCGAAAAGTGCAAGTAAATGTAAGCGTGGAAATGGACAAATAACAATTAAATAAAGAGCAGAAAGAGTTTCGCACGAGTGGAGTCCGATTGAGTGTTTAGCGTGGGTCTTCTATCTCGTATGATTAAAATCTCGAAAATCAGACACTCTAGCTTCCCTCGGCATTTCTTGAGAATTTTAAAGTTTCCACCACGGTTTTACCCGCTTTACTTCGTGTTTCTCCATGAAATGCTTGCCAACTACCGAATGTTTTAATATGTTGCTCTACACGTTGATGAAGGTGACGGCCGTGTATCCTGCAAATTATTTGCATCGCACAAATCACACTCAAATTCATATACAACATTAATTCTGGCTGTTTACAAGGGGCGGTTTTAATTCCGTCTCGCGTAAGTCGTTAATGATCTTTTTACTAGTGAAAACTGGCTGCAATTCATAATCGATTTTCCTTCCGAGGTCGGAAAAGAACGGCTTGCATTCTTCGGGTTTATGCACCTAGAACTGCAATTTACATAGTAAGCTTAGAAGTACATGTAGGATGCCGAGCGATTTTACAAACGAAACCCTGCACGTCACCAAAATTAATTTATCTCGATTAATCACGGCTAAAGTCCCCCATGAAAAGGTCCTTAATAGAATGAGCGACTATCGAGCTTACTGCGTTGTTTACTTAGTTCCGGCCTGCACTGTATTGACTGAAAATCGATACCGGTCAATTATTTACCAATCAGACTATCCATACCAACTGCTCTCTTCCTCCCCTAGTTCCAGGCCTAAAGTCAAGTTTGTACTTGCATGACTCTACATGACTGTACATGTGTATTACAATGTGTAACTGTAGTTATAACAGACCTTTTTCTAATGATTATTTCAGTTTGGACAATGTTCCTGCTGTGACGGCACTCTTGTTCAGGGATGGTCTGACCATGGGATTAGGAACCAGTACAGGACATGTGAGTTCTAAAACCACACACCGCTTTCTGTTATTGTACCAGGCTTGGACAAAATTATGCCTTTATTTAATTTCTTGTTTAATTTTTGGCTGGGATCATGGTGGCCTAGCTTCTACCAAAAAGCACTCCCACAATCTTATCCTGCCAGCTTTGCGGCAGGCGATTTGAAGCGTGTAAAACAAATGTTTTGCCTTTTGTCATCACACAATCAGTTGTTATTTTTGGCAGGTTCTACTGTATGATCTTCGCTCCACCAAGCCTTTGTTAATTAAAGATCACCAATACGGTCTGCCGATTAACAGCATTGCATTTCAAGACAAGCTTGGCGTTGTCTTATCAGCTGATTCTAAGATTCTAAAAATCTGGGACAGAGAAACAGTGAGTATAGTTTCATATCAAAACTAAAACGGTTGAAGCTAACCACAACGGCCACGTTGGGGACAGACAAAAGTGGCCCTTTTGGAGAGGTGGCCGTTATGGGGAGTTAGGGGGTGTAAATAAGAATTTTGTTTTAGGGAGTACAACATGTTTATTGCGACAAAACTTTGCTTAAAAACATTTTAGGAAATTAAAAAGAAAAAAAACATGACGACGTTAAGACGTTCTCAGAGGTCATTATCAAGTCAAACGAAAATAGCGTATATACTCAGAGTGAGTCCATTAGTACGAAACTCTTTGTTTAACTTGTAGCATATTTGGACTCGTTACTTTTCTTTTTAATCGTCTATTATATTTTCCTGTATGCGAGAACGTCGAAACGACGTCATGTTTTTTAACGTTTTTTAAAACTTTCTCCGAATGTTTTTAAGCAAAGTTTTATCGCAATTTTTTATAGCCAGGGGATGAAGGTGTTTTGCTTTTAATTTTTTTTTTCACATGAACAACTCTCTTATCCCTTGATTTTGTACATGTATGTCATAGGGGAAACCATTCACATCAATAGAACCATCTACAGACATAAACAATTTGTGTCTTTATCCTGATTCAGGTGAGAACTGCCATAACTTTAACATTAGTACATGTAAAGGGAATAGTTAGAAGGTATCATTTGTGTTGTACTGGTTATGTTGTACATGTACGTAAAATCGATTTAAGGTTCAATCACTTTTCAGCCTACCGTATTTATTCGATTAACCACCCTGGGCGCTTATTAAATTTTTGGACCTTGAGAGTGGGCGCTTATTCGAGGCTCGGCGCTTATTAAATTTTCACCATTTTCAGCAAGTGAAGTATGTTTATTTTGCAACAAAACAATAAATGCTAATAACAAAACGCGAAGTAACAAAGCAAGGTTTCTGTAAAATACTCTGAAGAAAACTCCGTCCTTGGGGAAGTCTCTTATTAGAATTTATTCACTCAAGTGGGTGGGGTGGGGGTGAGCGCTTATTTGAGTTTGATTGGGAGGAGGAGGGGGTGGGCGCTTATTCGAGGCTGGGCGCTTATTAACTTTTTCTGCCTTTAGGATGGGCGCTTGTTCGAGGTGGGCGCTAATTCGACGTTGAGCGCTTATTCGAATAAGTACGGTAGTTTGATTTCAAATTTCCCTTGTTTACGAGCCCTAATTATTCATAGGAGAGAAAGGAAATCCTGGTTTAACCTGAGAAAAGATTTTACCCAGAACACTTACACTTTAAGTTTACCAGTATGAGGTTACGTAACTGCCGTGGCAGTTTTGATGTTTTCCTGTTTTTCTTGGTCAAGAAAGTTTGCTTTAAAGTAGTCTCTCATATCTCTCGAAGTGAATTTATAACTCATAGTTCTATCCTTCCTATCAAGATACTTTTCCTTGCGTCTATGTCTAGTTTTTTGTCCATGCATCCTACAGCTGTACATGGCCATGTATTATGGCCGTACATCAACATGTGCCATGTGCGTTGTCACTATGACTTGTTTGTTTAGCTCATTGTATATTGCATCGTACTTTTTCGATAGGTTTGGTGTTCATGGCAACTGAATCGCCCAAAATGCTGGTCTACTATATCCCAGTAAGTCTAAACTATAGTCCTTGTAAATACTCAAGCTTTTTTTATTTTCGATACTGTTTCAGTGTAGCTCAGTCTTGAGGCTTTTATTGCCCTAACAGGGCAATTCAACTACATACTATAGATTGAAAATCCAACGGAAATTTTGTTTAAACCTGTGAGTCCTGTTTAAATGTGTCTTTGACGAAAAACAGGTAGAAAAGGAGGTTACTAAAATCGGAAATCTGGGTTTCAGAACCATTTTTCCCTCGTTCTTTACGCTTCTTGCCGCTGCTTGTGAGCGAGAAGACCTCTATCTAGCATCCAGGATATGGCTGGTACGGTCGAAAACTTGACCGGCGCGGTGTGAACACCATAACCGAATAAATTTTTATACGAACAAGCTGCGGATCAAAATTTACAACACAACTTTTTGGTGAGTATTTCTCAGTATGTACATAATACATGCATGGATACGCGGTAACTTAGTCGGAAGACACCATTTAAAATTTGCTGAAGTAACGCCACTGACAAAAGTTAAAGTTCACCCTAATTCGTTCGTTCCGTGTGAACAGTGCAACAATATTGAATGGTTCCATGTGAACGAAGTGTTCGGTCAAATTTTCAAGCCGTGTGAACGCTGCTGGAAGTGACAGGGTTGCATGTGTGAATGCAACATACTAATGTTTGCGTTGTTCCAGTCTCTTGGTCCAGCTCCGAGATGGTGCTCATTTCTGGACAACTTAACAGAAGAGTTAGAAGAAGACCAGCAGCCAACTGGTCAGTGAATGTTCACTTAGCCTTGAAATCGTCATTTATAGTAGGATAACCCCAATTCTTTCTGGAGCCGAGCGCAAACAAGAATAGTTGCCGCCTCGCAAGCAGATGGCAAGTTGGAACACATATTTTGGGGGCAGAAATCCCCCCCCGCGCCCCCTACCTCTGGTCAAACAAGCTTAAATCCTCCTTGCTGTCTGAGACCCAAATCTCTGTCAGTGAG
This sequence comes from Porites lobata, assembly GCA_942486035.1. Lineage (NCBI taxonomy): Eukaryota > Metazoa > Cnidaria > Anthozoa > Scleractinia > Poritidae > Porites > Porites lobata. Next base: position 1,067,737 of record CALNXK010000116.1, read on the forward strand.
TTTAGACACTTACTCTGGTAATAACGTTCCCTGGGAAAATTAGGGCTAATACAAATTGAAAGCTCATTGTTGCCGCATGGAGTTGTTTTGACTTACGTTGTTTGGTCATTGACCTGATTTTTCTCCAGTCTTGTACTAATTTTCTGCACATACACGTTACTCGTCCACAAGGCCGAATTTTATGCCTTAATGTTTGTTCTTTACCTTTCTTTACAGTTTATGATGACTACAAGTTTGTGACTAAGCAAGACCTGGAGAGTTTAGGTACAGTGAAGCAATAGTATGGAATAGTTCTGAACTACTGACCGATCGTTACATCTATTTTTATTTCAATTTTTATTGTTATTAACATGGTCCATGTATTTCATTAGGCATTGCGACTGTGACACAGCTGTTAGCAGCTATCATTTCCAGTTTTGCCTTACAACAGCCGTGGTTAAATGGCACCCTGGAAAACAATTAAATCACCTTTCTTCCGCCTCTTAATGAAATTCTTTGAGTGTGTCGATTGGAATATTGCGTTTCTTGGCCGGCACCTGCACCGGCTTTATTGGGGAGCCTAGCACATCATAGGTATCCGCTACAATTAGGATCATCCGCCGAGAAAAGCTGACTTTTCGCTCAATAAGATTGCATTGTATTCTATTAACTTTTAATATTTTTGTATCCTCTAGGTCTGTCACATTTGATGGGTACCAACCTATTGCGGGCCTACATGCACGGATACTTTATAGACATGCGTCTCTATCACAAGGTAAGCATGGTAATTCGTACTCGGATAGTTTGAGTGTAGCTGCACACATGTTAGAGTATAGTCGTATAATTATGCTGTCAGTTATTCACTGACAGCACTTGGTTGAAGTTGACGTTGACGTGGACTGGATGTTGATGTTTCTTTTTAAATTTCTTCACAGGCCAAATCTATAGCCGAACCTTTTGCATTTGAAGAATATCGCAAGAAACGCATCCAGGATAAGATTGAGGAGGAACGCGCCAACAGGGTCAAGCTAAAGGTAGGCAAAATTAAGGTGTCATTTACTAGTATGTTTGTTTGAAAACGATGCTATATTCGCATTATCTTGAGCGTTGGACACAGCTGGAAAGAGGTATATGTAATCAGATTGGAAACTGATACTTACACTGCTTTTTGTCTTTTGCTAGAAACTTCCCAAAGTAAACAGAAACTTGGCGGAAAAACTGATAGAAGAGAAGAGGGATACTAAGAAACATACGGTTTCGGTATGTTATTGTAATCTGCGCTCTATGTCTTCTTCTTCTTGTTTCGAGAAACCCCCACCTCCTTCAAAAATGAAGATTCTTGTGTCAAAGAGTGTGAGAGTATATGTAGAGTCATGCACGTAGACGTGTGGGATTACATGTAGATGTAGATTACATGTTTTCCGTTTTCAGTTGATATTTAAAAGGTACTTTTCAATTGATTTCAAATGTTGACACCCCGGCATAGTTTTTAATATTTTCAGAGTCGTTTGCATTGCTGACTTGGGCCCCGTCCACACGTATCCGTTTTTGTTTGAAAACCACGAAGATTTTTTCCTCCGTTTTCAAAAAAATACGGGTCCACACGTAGCGTATTCGAATAGTTTTAGCCCGTCCATACGAAAACACTAAACAATGGAAATACGATAGCACCCCTCACAGAGTATGCATTATGCTAGTAGTATGTATAACATCATCGTATTCGAAAACCTCCTTTTTCATCCGTCCACACGTAAACGAGTGGCCAGCGTTTTCAAAAATCTTCATTCTGGGGAGCGTTTTGGAAAAGATGCGTTTTTGGTGACCGTTTCCCCGAATGCGTGTGGACGGTAGGCCAAACCGGAGGAAAAAATCTCCGATTTTAAACAAAAACGGATACGTGTAGTCGGGGCCTGAGACTTTCAAGTATTTACCTTGATTATTCCGACTTGTTTACTTGTCGCTTTGCTTTGTTTTTCAGTCTTCTGACGTCAGCAATCCTTTGGGAGATGACAGATTCTCGGCCATGTTTTTGAATCCGGACTTCCAGGTGGACGAGGAAAGCGAGGTAAAGCAGAGTTGCATTGCTCAAGTGTGGTGTAATATTTATCAAGATGCTCTCAATGTAAGAATGTTTTTGCGTCCTAGAAACTGAAAAGCTCTGAGAACGATTATGGCCGGCGCTAAATTACCATCCGACTATGGTACGATAATGGATAACAAATTCAGAAAACCGAGAAATATTTCTCCCAAGAATAGCCCAATTCTGAGTTTTCTTAATCCTCTTTCAAAACGTGGCCTGTTGCACAACCTGTCGTGGCATACATGTATGAAAATGAGCGTGAATGAAAACTCATCTTCATATAGAAGAGTGAGTTCCACGAGAGGCTTTTGAAAATTAATGAGGCCAAAGATATATATCGGCGATATCCTTTTGCTTGATGCCTCTTTCATGGGGCCAAGATTCTACTCTGTTAAGAAAGGTCAAGATAACTGGACACTCCTCCTTAACTTAGTAAGCTAACAAACGTCCCACACTTAAAAGGACATACCTTTTCAGCATTACCTTAGAGTCCTTATTTTGTAAGACCTTCTTGATCTTTTATGTTACCTCTCATCCGGTAGCCTGCGCGTAGATGTCTCATATTTCCTCTGTGCACGCGTTTGCACCCGGAAAGTCAATAAAAACCGTTACGTTGATGGTAAAGTGGTAAAAAACACGTAAAACGTTTTCTTCACTCCTTATTTTGTTTGGAGGGTGAAGGGAGACAGATATTTTGCCTCTTTAATCTTACTAATGTTATTTGTCAAGGTAAATTGAGACCCTTGACGAGTTTTATGTAACTGCCAGTGAAATTGTCCTTACATTTTTTTTTTTTAAGGAATACAAACTTCTTCATCCAGTGGTTTCTAAGCATGAGAGAGAAAAACAAAAGCGGCAGAAGGAAAAGCAGAAGTTACTGGAGCAGTTCGATGAAATAGAGGTGAAGGCTGGAAAAAATAAATGTCTTGAGTCCGAAAAATCAACTCACTTCCTTGTATCAAGGAAGAGTAAAAATTATTCTGCCTAACTATTTTAAAGCATTCCTAAATGTTTCTGTGAACATTACAAAATTGAAAGTTTTGACAAAAAATGATAACTGAAGATTTGTTAAGCAACCATTATCCTTGAAGCAGCCCTAATACCAGCGTTTATGCTCTCCGCACCATTCTCCATATTTTAAATCTAGATATTTTGTCTGATTAAGCTGTTTTAGTGAAAGGAGAAATTAGATTCTGGTCAGTGTTAGGTTTACTAATTAAATAATCCCGGAACTCTCACTACTGGTCACTGGACCTCATGCTTCGAAACTACAATAAGATTTTCTTATTATATAGGAGAATCCTGTTGCGTTTCATTTTTGCTGATAAGAATTCGAAATATTGAGACGTCGTCCTATATAAAAGTTAAGGTCAAAAGTTGAAAGAGCTCGTCAACTTGAACAATTTGTGTAATTTTCAGCTCTTTCAAGCAATATCAAAGAAAATAGCACCCATCGAAAACTTCGAAATTGCTGTTTGGTAAAAACATTAAAGAGCTCATATATTTCTGTAAAATTTCGAGTTTTAAAGAGAGTATCTCCAAACTATTCGGTATTTTGGGCTAAAAGTTTCAGAAGCAACTAGTATGGTTATGCCCTTTAAATATTCAATCTTTTTTTGGTAATAGCTTGATCAGAGAATTATGAGATTATATGTAAATGAGCCAAGGAGTGTAAACCCATAGGAACCGGAAGGTATCCCTAGTGAGGAGGAAGAAAGCAGCAGCTCAGAAGACGAGAGGGAATGGCGGGAGGAACTCAAGAGACAGCGTAAAGAAGCTAGAGTAAATGAAGAGAAACAAGCTGCCAGCAAACCAAAGTTTTACGAATTAAAATCAGGCGAAAACTTTAAAACCATTAAGTCTACCAAAGACGTACTGACCTCGAAACAAAAGAAGTAAGTTAATATGACACAGGAATTTTTAGCCAAATCGCGGATCCCGGGTATATTCTTCCAGACCCTGATTAGACGATCCTGCCTCCCAATAAATGGCGGACGAATATATTTCTCACCTGATCAATAAGTAAGTCAATCAAAATATTTAAAGTCATTGCTTGGGACTGAGGTTGCCCTCAGTATCCGAGCCAGGGACTCCTGTATGAAACGCATGACAAAATGTCGTATCCGGAACTCGTCTTAGTGATAAAGTCTGGGTACGAGATTTATTTTTCACGTCGCGTTTTGTGATCTCGCCGTCCCGGTTAACATGTGTGAGATGCAAACGAAAACTCAAATCTAGTGCAACTGGGAGGAAGCAGCAACGCAAGAACCGGAAAAAATTCCATTTTCTTACGTTTGTTGTCTTGCGCTTGAGTTTTGGACACGCGTGTGAACCAGTTTCTTATGAACAGTTAAGAAACTTAGATCATTTGCAATTATTTATCATCTGTTTACCTTTTAATCGAAATAGCAATCTGATACTAAGGTCGCTGTGAACACTTAGTTAGCCCTGTCATATTATGTTCGGTATTAATTCTTAGTGCGTAAAATTCAATTTCCTACAAAGTTAAAACGGGAACGTTTTGTTTTTTGTGTGTAGGGTATCCCTTGGTGAACGTCTTCAGCATGAAGAGAGTTCGGGTGTGATCCGGTCAGCAGGTTCATCCTCGGGTGAAAAGGAGATTACTTTTCAAGTAGAGAAGGTAAAAAAAGGACATCAATTTAACGTTACTGGTTTAACCAATTTTTATAAAGATTCTCTTAAAGATTGAAATGTACTTGCTTAACCTTGTACCTAATGAAAAAAGTCATTTTAAATTATTGTTTTGTATGGAGAAGACAAATACAAATTGCAGCAGTATTTTAGGATACTGTAGGAGTTTATTACCGTTAAATGAAGAAGGGCGTGATTGATGCTCTCTTGAATTCACTGGTATTTTTTACTGTCGTCCTTGAATTTATTGTGGCGTGGGGTAATAGTGTGAACGTAATATCCTGAGCGATCATGGTTACTTTTTGATAAAGGCCAGAGTTTAACCGAGACTTGGTCTGAAACAGCTTTTAATGCGTAATTTTAATAAGAAATAATGAAATTATTGTTTTCTAACTACATGCAATCACGTTTTCTTTTTCCCGCCATGCATCACGCGTCGAAATAAGCGACTCTATTGCATTCATCACAATTTTTGTTTTCTTTGTAGAGTAACAAAGAGACAAGGAGAGATGAAGAAATTCGTGCTCATGTCAAGGAAAGGAAAAAGCTTCGTAGATCAGCCAGCAGTGTTCTGGGGAATGAGAAACGAAAACCGGTGTTCTGGAGAGGGAGGAGGGTTAGATGACACGAAGCTGGGGGCACAGTGGAATTGATAAACTTGTACTCTTCTGGGAAAAGAAAACCGGTCGGGTGTGGTGGTGACAATGAGATTGATCAGCTTGCAGCAGTTTTCCTGTGAACGAATGCGTAGTAGTGGTCTTTTTGAAAAGTATAGTTCGTTGATGCGAACATTATTTTTTTGTTAATAACTCGACGTAAAGATCTGATCAACCGCTGCCTCAGTCGTCGCAGAGCATCAAAGTGTGTATACGGATCATAATGAAAAGCGGTTTTGGACTGTGCATGCAACTGGATTGAGTGGAAAAAAAGAAAGAAAGAGACAAGGAAAGAAACAAGGGGGAAAAAGGAAGAGCACCCTTCGTTAATTACTGGTCGTTTTAATCCTCCTAGACACTAAGACACCTAAAACCTCACATCTGTGGCTTTTTATCATAGACCACAATGTAAAACTGCAGTGCAATGAGAAACTTTAGGTTGTGAAAGTGATAGATTTTCTCAGTCTTATTTTAATACCGATTGTAGCACTCATTGTGAAACTAGATTAATAGATTGTACAAAGTGTGAGCATGTGTTTCTTGTAGACAAATAGATGACATTCAGACTAAACACACCCAACTAACGTCATTTCTGTCGAACTCCTTTAATACGAACGCTGAGGAGACCGTAAAAAAGTGTCCGAATATTAACAGGGTATCCGTAATAAGCAGGTCATAAACACCTTTTATTGGAACAAAATACTAAAGAACTAAAACATGACATCAGCATCATTAAACTGATCTCCAACTTATACAAAGCGATTATTCCATGGAGAGCTTAAGCAACGACTACGCGACGACGGTGAGGGTAAAAGGAAAAATTAGTTTTGAGTAACGAGTCTGGTTTCTAGGTCCGGGTTTGACCCTGGGTTGCGATCTTCCTTCTCTTTAATAGAAACACTGTGTTTCTAAAAGTGTCCTAAAAAATGGCAGCGACCAATTACGAAAGGGAAATCCCGACGGCGAAAGAGCATGATAACCGTGCAAAGTTGTCGATTTGGATCGCTCTTTTGCCTTATCCCTTGCCTTTGATGTGATAGTGATTACCTCATAGTCGATTAATTTGCAGAATTTTTGAAAGTATTTTGGTTGGATTATTCTAATCAGTAATAGAAGGGATAGACCTTTCCACCTGATTTTTTTTTTCAACTTTTGACATGGCAAGTTCTTCCCCCCACCATACAAACGTCTGTAAATTTTCGTAACTTTGCGGAGCTTTATCTTCGCTCGCTTATAAGATGTAGCACTTTTAAACTTGGCAGTTTTACAAATTTTAAGGCGCCCTTTCCAGTGGTATCAACGGATTTTCCCTAAATGGTCTTTGTAATAAGTTGATTAAAAAAAAACCGTGGAAGGGTCTACAGTGTATTAATAACAACTTTCAGTAAATCGTATATTCTTTAACCTTAGCTCCCTTCTTTTAGAACTAGTTACATGTATCTCGTTAATTATGCGAGGCGGCAGTCAACTTAAATGTATACATTTCAGCTATAGTATTTTTCACGAAGATCAAGATCTTCCTCTGTGTTTTGTTATCGTTGACTTCGTTACTTTTATTCGGTACAATAACGAGTATACTCTGACGTTGGTGTGGGTTTCAGTTTGTAGATGTAGAAAGGACCACAGTTGCGCACCTTTATGTAAATGCTAAATCTATATTTATAAAAATTTACATTGTACTCGTAGTAATAGCCGAAGTACACTTGGCGGCTGACTATCCCGTCGTCAACTGTTGGATGACTTCCAGTTAACCGTCCCTGATAATGAGTATCGCAATAACCGGATCGATAACAGCAGGTTGTGGACATTTGTTTGCCTTTTATGAACGCGTACCATCCCTCAGGTAGATAGTGATCATTCGTGACTTTTCCTGACTTGAAATATTTATATCTCGCGG
>CALNXK010000116.1:1080000-1107500 GCA_942486035.1 Porites lobata
TTTTAGCTCTGGAAATCAAATACCATCCTGACACCAAAGCAAGCGGTGAGAGCAATTGAATTGGGAAATTTATGCAAATTAGACGGCTTGCGGACGGTTGTCAAACTAAAAGAAAGGTTTTACATGAAAGGATTACTCACCATTGCTTGTAACACGTTTTTACGGCAAGGAAAGTTATTTCCAACTTCTGTTGCGTCGATTTGAGTCACAAAATCCATAATTTTAAGCCAAAAGGTCCAAAAGACAAACGTACGTTTGCTCAGCGACTGCGCCAGAATCCGGCCGCGAATCGAAATAAAGTCACAACACGTCACTGCGGTCCTTTGGAAGCAAGAGTTGCAAGAGTTTTTACTTCAGTCAGGAGGCCAAAAGATTGAAAATTCATCGCAAACTAATGACTTCGATTTTGAAAACCTTTCATCACTTCAATCGTTCGTCGGCTGATATTAAACATCGCACAAGATCGTATGACCTTTGGCGTGTGACCGGAAATCGGTCACATACTTATGTCACGTTAGCATACTGTCACGAATTTTAATACGATTTTTCACGTTTGCTTTCGACAAAAAATAGACTCATCGAAATAAAATCAGGCCTGCTTTATTTGTTTGTTTCTTTTTTAATTTCTTTTATAGCCTGCAGAACTTGTTCCCCATGCATCGCGCGTGTCTCGCACCCCCAGTCCGCTTCGCAGTGCTAGCATGAAAAGCGCAAAAAACTGAAATTGACTCCTGTTCTGCAGTTGATTTCTTTTATAGACACCTTCTAGGCATTGACAGGCTGTGAAAAAAGTGTATTTTTTTTATTATTATTTTTTGAAGTGCTACATCATTTTCCTATAAATTTCAAACGTGACTGCTAAAAGACTGTTTGGAACCCATGGATGGAGAAAAGCTGTGCCGGAGAGAAGGTCAACCTCCCAGCCGAGCCAACTTTTGCGAGCGTTTGTATGAGGAAAAAACTGACCACTTTGTCCGAGTCAACAGTGCTTGCGCATGCTGTCTTTGTCTAGCCTTGACCGTGTTGTCCCAGCTAGCTGAAGAAATATTAGCCGGGCTAGAAGGGTGAGGCCACCACTACCGGCTCAGTGGAGGGCTGACTTCCGGAAGCCCTCAACCCCGCCCAATACTGGTAGTAAGGCGTCTATCCGAACCAACCTTTTGTTTCTCATGTAAATGGTTTACCAAGTTTTGTAAGGAAATGGATGAAAAGTTGGCTTGCCCAGGGTAGCTTGGCAGGTGAGTAAACACCAGATAACCCCAATAATAAGCACAAACTTTGATTGTCAGTTAGATGTCCACTATTTTAAGTAAGCGACCTCGCATGTGATTGTCGCATCCATGCCCCCTTCCAGATCCCCTTTATTATCGGTAAGCCTCTGATAGGTCAAAGTAATATAGTCGTACCTCCAGTAGGCGACCACCAAAAATGCAAAGACTTAATGGTCTCTAACGGGAGGTGGCCGTTTAGAAGAATCGGACCACATGGGGTCTATTCCGAGAAGAGGTCCGGGCACTTTCTATTAAATGGCGGTGTAACAAATTCCTGGCAAAATATTATCTTTTACCTCTTTTGAAAAATACAGCTTTTAAATCATGCTCAATTTAAAGAGGGATTCAGGTGAGTGAGATATAGAATAGTCTAGAATCACAACAGAATCTTCACTTTGTTGGCTACATCTACTAAGTTAGGATATGTGTAGTTCCACGATGTCACTAAAGGTCTTTATATTTTCCAAGGAACATAGTGCACACAGCAAAAATAGAGATCAGAGAATGCGTCAACTGGTCGCTTATGGAAAACAATTAACCGTGACGCCCAAAAAGTGGTCGCAGTCACTTACAGAAGGTCGTTTACTGGAGGTTCCAAATATAAGGCTTTGAATGGGAAAATTTGGTCTTTTGGATTGGCGGCGCACATGGAGGTTCGACTGTGTTAGGTCTATTAGAGTATGAGCCACCATCACCTCACTGTGAGTGACGAGAGTCAGGAACGTATAGTATACACTCCCTTAGGATGCACAGAATCGTTGTTTTGAGGTCCCGTTTAGCGAAATGGATCATTCAAGGGAGGTGCTGAAGTCCCATAGTGAAATTTATAAGGTTTATGGGTTTTTAGTGCAAGGCGAAACACAATACTTAGGGCCCTGTTGTTCAAACGTTGAACAACAGGAAATCACTATCAAGCGAACAAGAAGAAGCAATTGCGTTACTTATTGGATATAGATTTATCCAGGGGAAAGCGTTAGTCCCGGGGGCGTTAGTCAACTTTTCGAACATACGGCCCCTAAGTCACTCTCCTCCGAAGACTTACCCTGGGCGACCAGGATAGGGGAATATAATACTCGACCTTCCTTGCATCATCGCGAGAGCCTATAGTCTTCACTTTCTTTTGGCTCGTCCTATAATCCTACCCAACGTTCGTGGGACAGGAAAGTCTGCGTGCGAGGCTTGGGAATCTAGGGAGACTATGGTAGCATGGTGCAAATAGCCGGGATGAGCTACTTTGTCCACACGAACCAAGAGGATTGTGTCTGCTAGAAGAAATCAGATGTAGCTATCTGTGATAAGTAATATTCCAACAGTATAGGATCATAGTTTGAAGCCATTTCACAATCACTAGTTTCTGCGCACCTCTACCGGCGAGTTGTGGACAAAAGCAGCTGATAGCTGTATACGAACGTTTTTTCCACAAAATGGTTTCTGGGTTTTCGTATTCGACAGTGTCATGTATTGATTTTTTTAAATCTTAATCGAGGTCTTTTTTATTATGTACTGTCTATCTGACTGACTGTTTCTTTGTGTTTTTTTTTTTTCTGGTAATAACAGGTTTCATAATTTGGTCGCGGTTGGGGTTATAGGCTCCTGATCGTGAGCAAATAGCGAAAACCAAAGTAAACTATAGCGTTGAATCCGTTGGTCACGGAGAATTGGTATTATTCTGCAAGTTCTTTACTACAGCAAGAGAGTATACTCCCTTGACTATGGGACATTTGGCCGGGGAACTTAGTATTTTGACCCGGCATAGGGGGGAGGAGGGGAGGGGGGGGGTACCCTGGCCAGATTCAAGTCACGGGGATGATCGAAGTATGTTTTTTTCTTGGTTTGAAAATATTTTGAACAAAAAAATTTTTTTTTTTAGCTGTGGCTTTACTTAAGTATTCAAAATATTCGTTCTTTTTTGGTTTTGATTTTCGCTTCCACGGGTCACTCACGACACTTGGAATCCGAGGTACCCCTCCTGTTTAGTACTTCGAAGGCAAAAAAGCTGTTTCCAAGCCTAGTAGGTAAATAAAAGAAAAATAAATATGCATGGCTGTTTCTACTGCGATGAGGGGAGTTCTTGTCAAAAAATGTGAAAACTGTATTAAAATTGCTGACAACAGCTACGAAAATTTCGTGACAGCATGCTGACGTGACTGAAGCGTGTGACCAATTTCCGGTCACACGCCAAAGGTCATACGATCTTGTGCGATGTTTATTATCAGCCGACGAACGATTGAAGTGATGAAAGGTTTTCAAAATCGAAGTCATTTATAGTTTGCGATGAGTTTTTATTCCATTTGCCTCCTGACTGAAGTAAAAACTCTTGCAACTCTTGCTTCGACGCGTTGGGACTTTCGATTCACGGCCGGATTCGGACGCAGTTGCTTAGCAAACGTACGTTTGTCTTTTGGCTAAAAATTATTTATTTTGTGACTCAAAACGACGCAAAAGAAGTTGGAAATAACTTTCCTTGCCGTAAAAACGTGTTACAAGCAATGGTGAGTAATCCTTTCATCTAAAACCTTCTTTTTAGTTTGACAACCGTCCGCAAGCCGTCTAATTTGCATAAATTTCCCAATTCAATTGCTCTCACCGCTTGCTTTGGTGTCAGGATGATATTTGATTTCCAGAGCTAAAACTTTCCAGTAAGTTAGTACAAAAGCCAAGGTTCCATTTTATATTGATTTTATGATCAAGCGGCATATACCAGAGGCCTTTTTTAATAGTCAAAGTTGGCCTTCATTTTCTAGCACGTCTAACGAACGGCTTGGAAACTAAAATTTCGAGGACGTTTGTGGACTTTTTACATTTAGGGCATGAATTTTCCTTCATTTCAGGCCATGGAACCTAAAAATGAGCCTAGCTAGCTGTAAAAAGGGGCAATTTAATACGGAGGCAATACATCCTAGCCGGCATGATCACATGCTGTTTACGGAAAATTCCCTCATCCATGTCAGGAAATTCTGTATTTTAAAGCCTCGCCTAGGGCAACACCGCGGCAAAACGCAATGCGCATGAGCACAAAATTTAATATCCGGTCAGCTTTTTATTTCCGGTCTAGTATATAAACCAATAGCGGAAGCATAACTTTGCCGTCGCGCCAAGTTTAAAAGCAAAAAGGGCGAAACAGACAAAAAAGGGGGCCAAAAAAATCACTTCATTCGAAAGCTTATATATTTTTCTATTCTCAAACTTTTGCACCACATGGTTATCTGTTTGCACCAACGGTGAAAATGATGTTTGAAGTTTGCAGGTCGCGAGCGCTCGACAAGACGAATTTGTTTTTACTGGCTTTCTTGCATGCTACTGGTTTGGCATAAGTTAATTTGGGAGAAGGTGATAACTAAGAAAAGAATAACAATACTTATGAAAGAAACCAAAATAAAGACGTCATCATTATCATAAAAAACACTAAAACCAGGAAATAAAATTTTAGTCCGTTCAATAATTTGTTTTATTATCAGAGAAAACAAGAACTCAAAACAAAAGATGTGCAGGATTTAATAAAAACTTTGACTTTGATGACTGCAGTCACCGGGAAACTAAACATGCCTATAAATGACTTTCATTCAAGAAAATGCCTATTTAATTCTTTTACATGGTTGCTCTTTTGTTGAAGACTTCAATAATTTCAGACTGTGCGGCTCGGCTGCATCTCATGCAAACACGAAACTTCTAGCTGCTAAATACATGGCATGAAAAGTTCGACTTCTAAAAGCCACTGAACCAGCTTTCGCTCTCTGATTCTGAGAATGGAAAAATAAATAAATAGAGTTGTCAACTTGCTGCCAACCGGCTCAACAGTATAATTAAGCTTATGTTTCATGGCAATCAACCCAGAAGAGTTTCGTTTTAAAACACGGTAAAACCCACTGGTAAACAAAACTACAAAGCGATTGTGTGTTGTCGTTTTCCAAATAAAGTTTGAATCGGCTTTAACACATGTAGACTGAGAAACTGAAGAACTGAAAATCAGAACTACAATACACAAGCTTGCAACGATAACGTTTTAATTTTATGTCTTAGTTTCAGCCAGGTTAAGTGAAAAATAACAGTCAAAAACTTTATTTTCGTGAATGAAAATCAGTTTACCCGACGCTCTAGCCAAAATTACACGCTAGTTATCATCTTACCTTTTCTGAATCTAATCGACTAATTGTTTCAGTGATCTGTGCCTGGTTATCCATAAAAGCAATTTCAATAACTACAAAATAGTCAAAAACACGAGCAGCATAAAGCAGAACAACTGAACCACAAGCTGCACACAGAATGAAGCGCGCGGGAGACTTTGACTGGAAAGTGTGACTGAAAAAGAGACCGGAAATGCTCAACCTGGCGCATGCGTAGACGTTTTGCCGCGGTGTTGCCTAGGGCATGACTCAGCAATTGAGGATATTTCTGCTACGTTTTCAATGTTGGTTAGCATGCAAGGATTTTTCCCATGCCTATCGTCAATGATTTGCTCATTGGTAATAGAGGGGGTGGCCCCAGAGTGGTTTTGCATTGAAATTGGCATGCAACAGAATTTCGCATGCCTTGTAAGCATAATTTGAGGTTCTGTGACCTTCTCACCCAGGCCGCGAGAAGCCTAGGTTCTAGTATTAAGTAATTCATACCCAGCAAAATCTCCGGCATGCCGGGCATGCCAAATTTTCTGACATGCCCGGCATGCCAAATTCTCTGGCATGCCGGGCGTGCCATGATCTGGGTCATGCCGGGCATGCCAAAATCGGTCTCTGGCATGCTCTCAACGCTCAGGTTATAATTCCTTGAATCTACAGATATTTTAAGCTTGGCTAAAAGAAAAAAAAACTAAACAGATCACAGTGCTTATCTTTTCATATACGGTTACACGATGACGTCATTGCTAGTCTTTTCATTTTCATAGATTTGGTTGTCCCAGCGAAGTTTAAATAACAAAAGCTCTAATTTTCACAAGAAAGTAAAACCCTGAGGGATTCTGCCGTAGTAATAAAACAGCGTCATCGTGGAGATGACCTGTTGGGGGATTGTAAAAACTCCTCACCCCTTTTAATGAGTCTTTAATAGGATTCCCATTTCACATTGCGAATAAAATGGAATTGACTGAAATCAGTAAAAAGAGAGACAGAGACTATTTTCATTGTATAATAAAATGCATCTATGTTCCATGAAAGCTTTTAAAAATACAAGGTTATAGAATATCTTTCAAAGTTCATTACAAACTGAGCTAAGCCCCAAAATCACTGTTCATTATTCAGTAAATTATGATGTTTGACAATGCAATGTGCTTGAATATAACGTTGCAATTACAAATCTCTCTAACGCAATTTTCCCTACGTTAGAAAAGCTGTTTTTATCTTGTTTCACATTTTGATAAGGAGTCTGAGTTCCTCTTTCTTGTTTTGTAGGCTTGCCAGGGATTAATGTTTTTGTGTCATTAACAGTGTCTGTGTTCTTTGTTTTTAACTCAAAGTAAGTCAGTAATAACTGACAGTGTCAAAGAATTGCTCTCTAGAAAAGTAATTATCTCCTCGTCATGTCTGGAAGTTACCTGTAACATAAAAGAAATGGAATGTTAACACATGCAAGGGCAATATGAAAAAAAGAAATAGAACATGTAGAGCTCAGCTTCTCTTAACATATTTTCATACTGGCTTGTTGAGTCTGTTAAAGGTCGCAACTAATTGTTTGAGGCTGATTTCACAAGAGTGTGCAATTGAGATAAATGCATGGTAAATAAAGTGAAAGAAACGTGGTTTCACATTAGCCAATTTACAATGCGTTGTTATGATGATGTTTACACGCTTTTCTACTGCCAAATAAACCTTTTTTTTGGATTTGCAAGCCAAGATTATACCGAGTTTGACTGACACTTAATTGAACAACAGTTTCCTTTTTAAGCAGGTAAGGTGTAGACCCATATAAAGCCGGAATATGTAAAGGAAACTCAGCGAAAACTTTTTCGCGTCTTTTTGTGGCGATATTCTCTCACGGCCCGTCAACTGATTAGGGGTTGTGAAGAAAAAATAAATTAGGACCAAAGGTTAAAGCCTGTCCGGTTACATCATTTCGTATGTTACCTAGAGTTCTAATAAACAGGTCATAAAATAGGATTTAACGAGAGCGAATTTGTTTCTCAATCGGTGTATAAAAAAGTGAAGCTATCAAATGAGAAGTTTATAGAGTATCAAAATTATTAAATTAGAAGCTCATATAATTAGGAAAATCCTATACGAAAACAATGCTAGTGACATTAAATTGATCAGATAAAATTCTCAGAAAATATGTCGAATAAAAGCCTCATTGTTTGCTTTTGTTTTTGCGTAAAGGTAAATTTTTCGGCCCACAAAGCAAAGTTGAAAAAGCGACTAAATCTTAGTTTTTTACGTTGAACATGTTTCATTATTAGCCTAGTTTTCGTCCGTTTTAAAAGCTTTATAACCCAATCATAATTTTCGGGTTAAAATAGTACAAAATCATTTCAAAAACCATGTTCATTTAAAGTAGAGCCGGCAAACGTGAACATTTTGTAATTCAAAAGTCGGACCCAGCCAGGTTGTTTAAGCTTAGAATTATTTGCATTTTAGCGCCCTATAAATTTACCAGAATCGCCTCTCAGAGGCTTACTGTAGCAAAGCATTTTGTAGTACACTCGTAGACAAGCAATGTAAGTCTTAAGTCTTTGCTTGGATGAGATGTCCAAAAAAAAAATTAGTTTTGTGGACCTAAACGCACATTCACCGAGACTGCTTATAAATATTGAGTTGTTCACAACTTTGCATTGACACCTGCAGCATGTTCATTTTTTTAAAGCGAAATCCAAATCTTATTTTGGCATTTGATTTACGGATATTTTATTCTGTCTCCAAAAGTGATTGTAATATCCGTTTGATTGTCTTTCAAACAACAGTCAAACTATGCAGCAAAATAAGTAACTTTACCAGTACAGTGAAAAAATATGACCGTAGGTGACAAAAATAATTATACTCGAGCTATAAAATTAGATCTGACTTTTTTATCTTTGGCGTCTTATTTTTGAAGTTTTCTCTAGTCTTCTTAAAGCAGAAGAAGATTACAAGACATACAAACAGAAACAATCCGAAGTGAACGAGTTGACAACCACTTATGCCGGAGTTCTTAGGCATGCTCAACAGCAAGATAAACTGAATGCCAAAAGGCTAATTCACGGAATTTGTTCGATATTCAGGCTTTTTCGTTACGAAATTAATACTAAATTTGTACTTACAGTCTCTCGCAGAATCCATTTCTTGTCCAGCATTCACCAACATCTCAACCATGCACCGCAGAAAAAAAAGACAAACAAGTGCGAAGAGACATGACGACATCGTGACGCCACAACTGCCACGCTGCAACAAACTAGATTCATCGTCATCCGAAAACACTTCTGCGGAAATTCGGTGGATTTCGTGCGTGCTCGGGGTATCTTCGGATGACGCAGATGACGTTGCTCAAAGGACTATCGTCAGCAAGGAGTAAAACAGTTTGCGAGATTCGCATAGCCGACAAGGAGCGAACTGAAAAACTAAGCAAAATGTCTCTGAGAAGGCAGTCCAAACTCACCAAAGCAGAACGTCTTTGCAGTATTAACGTCGTACTCTCGTACTGACTTGAACGACCTGGTAAGCCTAATTTTCACCAGTCTTGACTTTTAATGCTGTTGACCGGGAAACTTTCGGACGCGATAAAACTTAAGCATGGATAAGTTTATACTGAGAAGATTCGTTATCTTATTGTTTAAGACGCTTTTCCGCGATCAAATTTAAATCTGGACCCAGAAATGTCAATATCGGTTTGAAATAAAAGGATTAATCTTTGATTGCAAGTTATGTATTCTATTTTATGCATGAATAATGTTGTTTTGTTGAACTTTTTATTTATAAATCCAGGCTTCTGTCTTCAGTTTTGCCAGTCGATCCCGTGACACACATTGTGACAAACATGACTTTTTTTGTTATAATCTGCATTTATTGCCAGGCATGAAACCTGTAACTTTAAGCTCCCTAAGATATATTTGGCGATTATATGTGATTCTCAGGATATGATGCTGAAGCGAACATCAAAATCAGTCTCGCTGGGCATGCCAATTTCATGCCCGGCATGCCAAACCAAGTGGCTTCACGATCGGCATGCCCGGCAACACCGCGGCAAAACGCAATGCGCATGAGCACAAAATTTAATATCCGGTCAACTTTTTATTTCCGGTCTAGTATAAAAACCAATAGCGTAAGCATAACTTTGCCGTCGCGCCAAGTTTAAAAGCAAAAAGGGCGAAACAGACAAAAAAGGGGGCCAAAAAAATCACTTCATTCGAAAGCTTATATATTTTTCTATTCTCAAACTTTTGCACCACATGGTTATCTGTTTGCACCAACGGTGAAAATGATGTTTGAAGTTTGCAGGTCGCGAGCGCTCGACAAGACGAATTTGTTTTTATTGGCTTTCTTGCATGCTACCGGTTTGGCATAAGTTAATTTGGGAGAAGGCGACAACTAAGAAAAGAATAACAATACTTATGAAAGAAACCAAAATAAAGACGTCATCATTATCATAAAAAACACTAAAACCAGGAAATAAAATTTTAGTCCGTTCAATAATTTGTTTTATTATCAGAGAAAACAAGAACTCAAAACAAAAGATGGGCGGGATTTAATAACAACTTTGACGTTGATGACTGCAGTCACCGGGAAACCAAACATGCCTATAAATGACTTTCATTCAAGAAAATGCCTATTTAATTCTTTTACATGGTTGTTCTTTTGTTGAAGACTTCAATAATTTCAGACTGTGCGGCTCGGCTGCATCTCATGCAAACACGAAACTTCTAGCTGCTAAATACATGGCATGAAAAGTTCGACTTCTAAAAGCCACTGAACCAGCTTTCGCTCTCTGATTCTGAGAATGGAAAAATAAATAAATAGAGTTGTCAACTTGCTGTCAACCGGCTCAACAGTATAATTAAGCTTATGTTTCATGGCAATCAACCCAGAAGAGTTCGTTTTAAAACACAGTAAAACCCACTGGTAAACAAAACTACAAAGCGATTGTGTGTTGTCGTTTTCCAAATAAAGTTTGAATCGGCTTTAACACATGTAGACTGAGAAACTGAAGAACTAAAAATTAGAACTACAATACACAAGCTTGCAACGATAACGTTTTAATTTTATGTCTTAGTTTCAGCCAGGTTAAGTGAAAAATAACAGTCAAAAACTTTATTTTCGTGAATGAAAATCAGTTTACCTGACGCTCTAGCCAAAATTACACGCTGAGTTATTATCATCTTACCTTTTCTGAATCTAATCGACTAATTGTTTCAGTGATCTGTGCCTGGTTATCCATAAAAGCAATTTCAATAACTACAAAATAGTCAAAAACACGAGCAGCATAAAGCAGAACAACTGAACCACAAGCTGCACACAGAATGAAGTGCGCGGGAGACTTTGACTGGAAAGTGTGACTGAAAAAGAGACCGGAAATGCTCAATCCGGCGCATGCGTAGACGTTTTGCCGCGGTGTTATGCCCGGCATGCCATACCAGAGGAGCAAAAACTGGGAATGAATTATCAACCCGGCGAGAGATCTGGGACCTAAGTTTAGCTGGGTCAATTTTAGGCTGCGAGGGCATGACCCCATTTTTTCCATGCCTATGAGATGTTATTTCTAAGTACCAATGTTCCCTTGAATTTTGTCATGCCTATATATATAAAATTTCCCCTCTCTCATTAATCCTCAGACTGAATGCAATTTTTACGCTCGCTAGGCATGTTCAATTGAAAATCATGCCCATACCCTCATTCAAAACAAAATGCTATCAAATTTTAGTTTCCAAGCCGTTTAACGTCACAAATATGACCTCTTTACACTTGTCGATTATAAAAATGTAAAGCATTTTTTATCAAATTTTCTTTTAGGACTTTCAAGAGTAAGAACAAAATAATAATTCGGTGAAGTTTCAATGTCAGGGAATGTTTCTTACGCGTTCACCCTTCTCTCGAAGTTGCCATTGCATCCTGCCGTGTTTTGTGCGAAAAACGAGCATAAAATCGATTTTTCAAACTTTTCCTAATTTCTCCTTTAAAATGAATCGTTTGAACCCAAAACTATTTTTCCTTAAATAAGGTCACTAAAAGGGATGTTTTGGCAAAATAAAAAAAAATTCGATTTTTTGACGAGTGTCGTGCGATTCTCGATTTTCTCAGATAATGGCTCTTAAATCCTATAAGATCAAAATTTGAATTCTCATTTGATACCCCTATTCATTTCTTGCAAAAGTAGGTGGAAGAAGTAGATAAAATATCTAGCAAATTCATCCTGCGTGATCATGTCCGTAATTCTCATGACCACCCTGTTTTACAAAGCATTGATATTAGAAGGAGTAATTTGATGCTGGTCACTCTTAGGGTTAAAGGAAGGTTAAGAGAAAACAGTTGATTTGCCCTTTGCCCACGCGAACACGGCTCTTGCACGCTCTGATTTTCTCGCCTTGACCCGAGTTTACCCGACTGGTACAAAGAAGAGTTAGCCCGGCCAGGAGGGTGACTCTACCATCTAGAAAAAGTAGATAACAATTAAGGAACGCATGCATATTCAGTATATTGCAAAATTATTAAAAGACTGAAATCGATTTGGTGTGTGACCTAATAGGGTAGAGGGTTAAGTAGCTATTTCAGCTGGAAAGCATGCGTACTGAGGTTATGCAAAATACTTTCATCTGTCAAAATTCTATTGTTTTTAACGACTGGATTTCTCTGTCATGTTCGAAGCAACAGAGCGCCGAAACTTACGTACAGCCATGTTAACAAGAGCAGAGGGTTTGGATAAGGGATATTTTGATAGAATTTACCATACGGAACGTTTCTTCTCAGGTTATGCTAGATTAAGTTCCCTCAATTTCGTCCTGTCGTCGTCCAGAATAAAAAGTGTTAAGATAATTTTACTTCTAGTCTTCAATTAAAAACGCATGCCATTCAAAAAAATTGCGCGCAAACAAAAATTAAACAACATAGCTGTCGTAGTAACAAGTCAAAGTTTTATTTTAAAAACGACTTACAAAAGACTACCAAGCTTGTTTCAAATCTTTAATACTGAAACTAATGTCTGTCGCCACCTATTTTAAAATTAACTTTTATGCTGACAAAACAAAGACAAAACAAAAGCGACGGGGTTTTTGATGTCTTTGTTTTGATCCTCGGGTTAAACATGGGTTAAAACACGGGTACCCTTAATTTTGTACTTTAGGCGATTGAAATAACACAAACAATGCAAAATCAATGCGAAAAGCCAGAGAAAAGAAAAAAAAATGCAAAAAATACAAAAATAAGCAGAGAGTTTGACAGATACGATATACCCAGTGGATACTAGACATTCTACTAAGGGTAAAACTGAGGTAAAAGTATGGAACCTAATTCCTTCTGACAGGAGAGATACTACTATACAACACTCTAATTCAAAGACAACACATGGAATGCCATCACTGTTATTAGCACACAGGTAATCGCTCGGAGGTTATGTTTCAGAGAATAAGAAAGCCCGCGAAGAACAGAAAAATGCCGAAGGAAGAAGTCGATAACAACTCAATTCCCATAATTCGTTCCTTGTGCTTAAACAAATTTATTTGAAATCAGCGCGCGCGATAGAAGTTGTTTTCTGCGGTCAGGTAATTTTTTTGGCCGCCTGGAGCAAAGTTTTCCAAAGTTGTTTTTGGCAAAGTCTGCCGTCGTCCACTACGTTACCGAACGTATCATATATAGTAGGCAAACAGCAGTGCAGAACAAGACAATCGCTCGTTAAACTGTTAAGTATACATACTGAAGTGCGTACTGAATATAAACCGGATTTCTCAAAGCTAACTACAAGTTACAACAGATTTACTGGAAACTGTTTTTGCCTGAGCTGAAGCAGTGGATTAATTGAACAAACTTCCTTAGCTATACCTACCTACTGATTTGACTTTAAGAAAAGTTCCATGAAGTTTAATTCCATAATCATTCCTTGCCAAGCAACTGTAAACACCTCCGTCTTCTCCTTCAGTGCTGTTGATATACAGTCCGTCTTTTTTCACTTCACTGCGCCCCTGAGGCAGAGGTTTTGCAGGAGACCTTGTCCATGTTACCTCAGGGGTTGGGTTTCCAAGGAAATCACATCGTATCTTCGTTTCTTTACCCAAAAAACCAGTCATTTCTCCTGGAGGAGACTTGGAAAATCTCGGTGCACCTGCAAAGTAAAATAACTGAAACTGTAGTATTGCTATTAATGATCCTTGATGGATTGATGGTCTTTTGTTATGGTGCAATACATTTTTACAGAGAGAATGTATAACAACAGTTTGAGAAATAGAATATTGTTTTTTTTTTTTAAACTCTAATCATTGTAAAAGTGCATTCCTTGTGATTAAAGATACTAACCAATCATAACAGTTTCAAACAATAGCCAAGAAAAGAAGTTCAGAGTTTCACATGTTCCTTGCACACGTAGGATTTCTTTGATTATAACTGGACCATTACTGAAAAAATTTTCAAGCTACAACCGCTAAACTTGGCGACTAAAATTTATCTGGAAACATTTTAAAGTCTTCGTGACGTGTGCGTCAACGTTAGCGTGGCAACCAAGTTTTGAAAGAAATTTTTTTCCCAAAATTTGAATTTTTTCTAAAAAAAAGGTTTTATTTTTTTCCCTACTAATTGAATTTTTAGTCCACTTAATTAAACATTATTTTATCTATACTTTGAGGGGTAGTTTGGTCCCGCCGTGGCTTCGGTCTTGCGCTCGGCAAAACTTTTGTCACGTCTTCTTCCGACCTGACTCCTGAACCTCCCAGGAAGTATTCTGACCATTTTCAACCGTACTTATTTCAAGAATATCTGGAAGGGATTTTCTTTGGAATTTTGCTGAAAGGTTCCAGAACAGAACAATAGAGAGGAATACCGCATATTTACTCCAAACTCCTAAACACACCGACCTCGATAAAGAGGTTCTCTTCGTCTCGCCCGTTGGGACGAGTGGGGGAGACCCCTGAAACGCCAATATAACTACAGTATTTAAAACTAAAGAGGCCAAGAGAGGTCGCTAAACAAAAAATTGTTATAAAAACTTAGACGGATTCAATGGTGGACTCATTTAATAAGAACACCCGGGCTAATGGAACTATGAAAAAATAAAAATGGCAAAAGGACAAAAACTATAAAATAAGGTAAAAATGCAACAACAGTAAACTTAAAATTATGACAAAAGAGGAAATGATTTTAAAAATATAAATAATAACAAACACAACAGATGTAAAAGAATAAGATAATAACGAGTTTTCGTTCAGCCTGCCAGGGCCGTAGCTAGGTTTTTTGTAACGCGGGGGCATTATCTATAGTGCCGATGGTACAAGCCTTGTAGGGGGGTCTGGGGTATCCTCCCCCAGAAAATTTTCAAATTTGGAGGCTCCAAAACGCTATTTCAGCACTTGTCACGAGATATGTCTCCGAAAAGTCGATCCTGAATGTGAAAATGGCAAACAATTGCAAGTTACTATGAGAATCTAAAGAAAACAAATCCATCCACAGACTTAATGTCTGGCTCAACAGGCCCTGGGGGGGGGAGTGGGGGCTGGAGCAGCTGCCCTCCTTGCCCCCCCGCTAGCTAAAGCTCTGCCTGCGAAACTGAATGTTCTTTTTACTTAAATGACACATTCTGCTTGAAAAAAGAATAATATATAGATTTAGCCAGGGCTAAAAGCGAGGTTCCCATTAGTAAATTTATAATTTAAATTAAACAATAAACTTGTATTCGAATTCCACAATTCAGTTAACTTTAGAGCACATTTATGTGACTTTTGAGGGAAAGGCTACCTGATTTTAGAGAAAAATAATTTGCAAACAGCCCAAGAGTGAACCAAATCTTACATCGAGTTGATAGCCTCATATGTACACTCAAAAACTGGTAATCATCTTTTATCACATTTAAGAGCCGTAATGGCTATTGATCACCGTAGATCAATTAGGCTTAGAAAAAAAAATCAGGCCAACGTTTTGGCGTTCGACAAGTTTACTTTGCAAAATCTTGCCAACAAATCTGGGTGCGTGTAAACCAACCTTTTATACCATGGACAGAAAGCAGTATTTCACAATACAAATTGCTCTCATTCAATATTCATAAACTGTTAAAAAAATTTTCCAAAATCACCTATACGGCCATCCGGTTCTCACTTTTGTAGTGCGAGCTGTAGCGAGTGTTTGAATGAACATTAACAGAGTTACGCTCCAGGATAATAAAGAATTTATCATGTTTATTTTTTATTTGATGGTTTAACGCGCGGCATTTTGAGAACCCCTGCAAGCGATGTTCACTGAACGACTGAAAACAATCGGCATAGCGATTAAAATTGCAAGAGAGACTACCAACAATCAATAAAAGAAATATAATTCGGTGAAACATAAACAGAGACAACAATTTTCATTCAGGAAGACAAGTATTAAAGTGTCCCTAAATATCCTGAGTCTTCAAGCTTCAAGCTTAAGTTTGCTGAAGTTTATGTTTTAAGCCAGCCTCCCGGTGTTTGTTTTTTCAAAGACGAACTCGAGGCAAGAAAATCGCTCAAAGCTTTCTTTTCCGGCTAGAATTATAACTAAAGATTCTTTGGAACATTTTCTTTCTATTTGCGGTGAGAAACTGTCTAAAGGCTTTTTAAAGTTCTGTAAGATTATATCAAACCAGATACTCGGTGAGATCGTTGTCTCAAAACTTACTAACGCGCATAAACTAAATTCCCGTATAAACTACGCTCCACTTCATTAAATTAGATACAAAAAACAAACATGAAATACAATAATTTCTCTGGCTTACCATTCGAGATGCAGCTCCTGAAAGTTATCAGGTAAAGCCAGTATCGCTTCAGACTTTGCAATCCTCTTACGCATCAAGCAAGGTGAAAACGAAAACGATGCCATCCGAAATCGGATTTCCGACTTTGACAAGCGACGTTTTCTCAACCAAAAACCCAATAAACAAACTAGCCATGAGTAACAGAAGACTCCTGATAGCAGCTGAATTTCATTTTGTACATCCAGTGGACAAAGACAGTTAAAAACATCACAAGTTGACACAAAACTCTGTCAGCTTCAGCTGTTAAAGTAAACAAGATTCAAGATGTGCATAAATTTTGCGCATGAACTCACATGTCAAATTTTGACCAATCAGAGCATAAAAATTGGACGTAGAGCGTGACCAACGCGTGACCATTGTGAGAAAAAACAAAAGCAACTGTCTTCCCTGCCTGTAACAGCTGGCTGAATTTTCACGTCCGAGGTCAGTTTGCAATCAAAATTTTAATTGTGCAGCACATAAACACAACATATTTCATATGAATTAAGAAAAAAAAATTGAACTTGAGCCTGCGATCACTTGAAAACTAGTTTACTTGTCAGCGGATAACTTCAAAAAATACTTGACCTCGACGGGTCGACACCTGAGCCCGCGATACGGTCAAGTGATACTGGTCAGCGGGTACTCTGTTTTGACAGCTGTCAATTGATCAAAACATTGATGTCCAATATGTGTGCATTATCAGTTTTCCTGTGCTCCCAAACTAGTAAAAGTATGAGATTGAACGTTGTTCGCGATCTAGTAAAACAGTTAACTGGTCAGCGGACAGCTTCCAAATAAATCACGTCACCTCGATGAGTTGACACATGAGCCCGCGATATGGTCATGGGATACTGGTCAGTGGCTATCCTGTTTGGACAGCTGTCAATTGACCATATTGTTAATGTCCTATATTAAAGATGTGGGCTTGCCAAGACACGCCTGAGACACCCCTCCCTTCCTTTTGATAGTCTCCCCTACCCCACCCATACAATCTGTAGACGCGTACGTACGTACGTACGTACGTACGTACGTACGCTCGGTCAATCACGTGACAACCAAACGAAAAGAGGTTGACCATATTCCATGGGTATGGGGCTCTGTCCCACGCGCGCTTCGCGCGCGCGGGAGCCCCGCTAAAAATGAATAAGAACCTACCTAATACTGTAAGTTCTACTTCGGTCTCTTGAACACCAAACACATTCTCCGCGCGGCATGTGATTACTCCCTCGTCTTCAAACCGAATATAATTTAACTCAAACTTCTCGTCACCAGTACTGTTGACTCTACTTTCGTTTTCGTGTATTTTAAGACGTACAGACCAAGTGATTTTAGGTTGTGGATTCCCAGATACGGAAATACTTAGTGTCAGATTACCGCCTTCCTTAATGAAGATGAGTGGTGGGGGCTTGCTTGTGAATCGAGGAGGGGCTGTTGAAGAATTACATTCATTATAATGAGCTATTAAATACTAATAAATGTTATATCCAACCAAAATGATGATGATGATGATGATAATAATAATAATAATAATAATAATAATAATAATAATAAACATGTCAAAACTAACAATATAATGTTCCGACCTTTCGTAACCCCATGACGTCAGCTGTGTTTTGTGAGACCAAGCCACAGCTAGTAGTGTGATGATGTACCAGTCTTAATGTAATCTGTGCATGACTTTACACGCGCGTCCACTGGATGGCCACACTGAACAGTACGCTACTGTTCTGAAAGTAAACACTACGCGGGCGCCGTTCCTGACGACCTCCTAAGTTGCTTTAAGGCAGCGCAAGTGTTGAAAAATACAGGAACAAATTTTACTGTCTTGTTAAAGAAATGCTGTCCATGGAACAATTCTGAAGACCTCATTGGGACTGCGCAAACGGATTCAATCCCGGCTGCTTAAGTCTTTGTCTAGCTTTTTTCATTTTTTAAATGTAAATTAAGAGTTCTTTCAAATCTTTTTGAACTCGCCTTTGTTTCCCATGAACAACAACAACAACAACAACAGTCATACGATTAATTTAGTATAGTAAGGACAGTAAATATCGCAATTTTACTCACCAAACATTGCTACATCTGCTTGATTAGACGTTTGCAATTGTTCGACAAGCTTTTGAAGCACGGTAACATTAACGTCTGGGCTCTTTAATGGTTTTCCTCGAGGGCCCTTTCTACCTGGAGCGCCGTTTTTTCCAGGTGTTCCTGGACGACCTCGACGACCACGAGGTCCCGGTGTCCCTGGTTTTCCAGGGGGCCCTGGTTCTCCTGGTGGACCCTGTGGACCTGCAGTATAGATATTTTCATCGGCTGATTATTATTCATTAACTTACCATCTAAGAAATGCGAACCACGATCGAATTTATTTTACCCGATTTATTAAAAGCTCATTCATGGTAGTCAATCAGTTACATAGGAGGCAGCTTGGCCAAGCGCTTAGAGTGCTGGAGTTGTTCAATCGGCCCCGCCATGACTGCTAGGTGAGTTTGTTCTTGGTGGTCCAGAGTTTAACTGTTCGATCACCCTTGTAGATACGCGAACTGGTTTGCCTCCGGCCAGTTGGGATTCTTAACGTTGTGGGTCACAATGAAAATTCGGTAATTGTGTTACCCCTATAAAGTCAGTTTCATTTTATAATAGAAAAACGTCAACCTGAAGATTTTACAAATCACATACAACTGTTTGTTGGACTTGTTATAGGATGGTCAATGTCTGGACCTGAATATCCCTGTGCCAATATATGGCAAGAGGATGAAACAGTTTTTAGTGTATGGTCGCTGATGATTACCACTCGTATTACACTTGTTTGCTAGCTAGTAGTAATAAATCAAATATTTAGTAAATAACAGCTATTGCTATTTATCATAGTTACGTTAAGACGTTTTGTTACATACCTAAAGCTACTGATCAGTTAATGAAGCTGTGATGTAAAAAGGGGACTAATTTTTAAGAGCCCGTGAAGTTTCCTTCTCAAGTTCCTCCAAATTAAGCGTTTTGTTTTTCATGCTCTCTATATTTTATTTGCTTCAAGATTATGAATCATTTAGCGTTTAAAAACAGTCAGTTAATCAATTACTGCAGCAATTAAGTAAAGAGACTATCTTCAAGCAATAGAAAACATTTTCCGTGTTTGCATATCCTGATATAAACCCGAGAAGGGTTGGGAGAATTCTCTATAAATAAAATGACTTTTTCAAGTTTCAGCCGACAAGGAAATGGGCAAATAAAGTAAACTTGTGGAGCTTTTCAACTCAAAACCTTTTTTAAATTCGTGCTAGCGTGATTACCGTGGGAAAAGCAAAAAACATTGACGTCACAACCATGGTTACATACTCTCATGCAAACACGCCTTTCGGCCAACCAGAGGGCGCGTACTTAGTTATCTTAGTTATTTCATAATACCAAATCGAACACTGTTCAAACAATTGTAAACAATTATATTACAATAATAATTGCAATTATTAAGAACTTAATCATTGGATAATGCAATTATAGAGCTCTGACTGGCTTAGCCATCACGGTATATGAGCCATTATACCATGCTCTCCAAATATGGTAACTGTACGCGTCTGCTCTGAATTAAAACAAGCTGAAAATCGGTTGTTTTTACATATTAAGTCGGGAAGAATTCTCGATATTTTGTGGGCGTTTTTAATTAAAAAATTCTTCCACTTGCACTTGTTGGATATGAGACGATTATAGCCAACTCGTACTCGTGGAATAATATTGTTAATTATATTTGCAGTGTATTGTATATACCAATTATATTTCCCCTTTCCAAACTTTTCAGCTAAGCAATTACTAATAGCTGTAAGTTTACGTAACAGAACTGAGCAATAGCTAACACATCAAGAGGAGAAAACAATTTAAGCCTTTTGCGGCACTGACCTTTCATACAGATGACTTTTCCAGTTCCATTGACCACGTCATTAGCAACCTTAAAAAGGATTTAGTAAGAAAAATGTCGAATACTTATTGTTGCGTGGTATAAGATTTCTTTTCTTGAATATTTTGCTCTTCAATCCCTGAGCGAAAGTTTCCTTCAAAAAATCTTGTCCAATACTAACAACAGTTCATTATATTCTGACGGCAATAGGCTCCTAATTCTGACTGGTGATAACATCAACCCACCAACCCCCATCAATCCCTACATTGTAAATTGGATTGTTATTTTTTTTAGTAGGTAACAAAGAGTAATAGTTGATGGTAACATGACTCCTTTTTTGCCGATAAATAGGGGTGTACCTCAGGGCACTATACTAGGACCTAATCCGTTTTCTATATTGTTGAATGATATACAAGCTGTTGATTCTGACAAGTCCAATTTGGTTAAGTTTGCAGATGTCTTAGCTTTAAGTGTTTTGGTTAAGGGAACCCAGGACAAAACTCCCCAAAAAGTGGAATTAAATCAAACTTAGTTGGGCCCAGAACAACCTGGAAACCTTACTAAAACCAATGGGATGGTTGTTAAGGGTAAGGTGGAAAGACCTTCCTCCATTGTTACCTTTGATATTAAAGATGAAGTATTTCTTAAGCTTTTAGGTGTTTACTTTCATAGTGATCCTAAAAACTGGGACAAGCAAATCGATGCTTTTCTCAGCAAAGCGGGAAGACGTATGCATATATTACGAGTGTGCCAGTGTGGCTATACGGTCTAAACTCTTTAGACTCTTTACACCATCTATTCAATAGTCTGATTATACCTCTTTTTACTAATGGCATTTCGGTATTGGGTGTTGTAGGCTATGATAAGTCTGTTTCTAAGACTGATAAGTTTCAGGGGAGAGCAGTTTGTTTTGGCTTTCTCAAGGAGGCCACACCCGTTTTAAGCCTTCTAGATGTCTCAGATAATACGTTCTGGAAGAGCGTCACAAATTCTACTGAGCTCGAGATCTCCCCCTTCTCTGTAAAACAAGATTGCTAAGGAATCGTTGCCATTAATCCTATACCCTTCTCCAAATTAGGACTGAACGCTGTTTTATCGATAGAGGTCTTTCCAGTTTTATTTACTACTGTCAGCTGTAATCCAAAACGTTTGTTTCTGCAATTAATTAAAAAAAACATTTTTTTCTTTATTTTAATGTTGACGTTTTAATTGACGAAAATCGCACCATACCATCAAGCGCCATCGCTAACAAACAAAGGAATCCTTCTGTGAATAGAGACGAGAGATCCTATCTCCTTGTAATTCACAATTCTCTCTTGGGAATACGTAACTACTACTAGTAGTAATCTCAGCTTAGGAAGTGCGTTGGAGCTTGTTTAGGTTTACTGTCAAATGTGACATTATTTCCTATTATGGATTGATGGCCAAAACGCTTCCTATGTGTTTCCAAAAAAAAACGAAGAAAACAACGACAGCGAACGGTGGGAAGTCGGGCCCGAGACCTTTGACGTGATAGGGCAAAGCTTATCCAATGCGCTACGCAACCATTATTATTATCGTCATGAATCAAATTAATTGTATTTCAGATTTTTTGCCCATGAAGTTCTGCCGGTGAATTGAAAGATATATTAGAGAAAAACAAGCAGGGTTTTGACAGTAAAAGCCGTACTTTAACTCATTTCGTCGCATTTGAAGAACATTATGGCCGACAAGTGTCTCGCAAAACCAACCAAAGGAATGTGAAGAATCTGGCAGAAAGCGCCTGTACATGCTTGGTAGCCGCGCTACGAAATTGGTAACCGCGCCTTGAAGAATAGACTGCGTTCTCCTTCTTCGAACGCAACAATCTCATTTTACATCGGGGTCGCACTTATAATGCAGATTCAGTCATTAATTTAAAAACGCTCGTGCGTAGTTTAACCATTGGTATTTCTATAAGAAATTGGCAACGTAAAAACTAAGAAACAAAGAGTGCGTATTTCCGTTTTTAAATGTGTTATCGGTTTAGTGACCAGTTCGATAACCAAGTTGTTTGTAATGGACCTCAGTCGGCGATTTGCATTTTCTTTCCCCACCTTAAAATACGAAAAACAAAGGAACGCTACAAACCTGAAGATTGCTGAGCAATTTCTGAACACATACTACTTTGAGTTTGTCGGCTGCTGATGATTCGGATTTCCTCTTTCCGGCCCTGCGGTCTCGTTCACTTCTTTGCTCCTGATCTTTGATACCCTGAACTCTGGTTAGAGGAGTTGCGTTGACGTCTCTCCCAACATTACTGGATTCTCGGTCTGCTTGCGTAGGCACTTCTCTTCGAATTAATGAAAGTTCATTCTCCAAGTTAAAAACTTTGTAGGAGAGAAAAGCGACTGACGTGAGTGTAAAAATCAAATGAAGTCCTGAAATGACGGTGGAGAGGCTCGGTGAATCGCGACCTGACGCCATACTCGCACCCTCAGGCTCGACTGATAAGCGGTGGGAGAACTGTTAGCTTTAATACATCAATTTGACAGCATGACATGAAATCCTAGATGTTTTTCTTAGCCTTGTTTATCAGTCTGTAAAATGTCTGATGTTTTTTTTACATCCATGCTACCCAAGCTGATATCTTTAATTTGCATAAGCAATAAAAGTAGTCAAGCGACATTTTTGCTCTTTTATACAGTTTCCGAAAACATTATGAACTGCTTTTTGTTTGGCCACGGTTGCGCGAAACGTATGTTATTTTATTACGGATTATTCTAGAAGCTGACCTTTAGGGTCAACTCTCTTAGATTTCGATCGGAATCAAATACTTTGATCTCATGCAGTTGCTATTTTTAAATTTAAATAGCAACCGCGGAAATTTTGGTGACCCGGACGGGAGAGCGGGAGATCAGCGCCGTATCTGCGAGAGTTGGCATATATGTGTTACAATAATCTATAACTGATACTGAATAACATTAGACTAATATTCCCTGAGGCCGCAGTCACCGCAGCATCACATGGTGGCCACATGCTCTCCCCTTCCATCCGGCTTGTATTACCAGAGAAAATTGCCTCGTCAGATTAATGGGCCAATGCTCCCACTTGAAGGTTTGCCTTTCTATTACATGTAGACAATGTCATGAGCTCTTTTTGAACCAGGAATTTCTATTTTCATTTGACGATGAAGCAGTCCCTTTATTTAGTAAAAACTGTAATTTATAATTGCAGTCTATTTTTAAATGGTCTCTGCACTTCCTCAAAGGTGTTCTATCACCCTAGACCTGGTTAATATCCGCAGGCCTCTCTCCAGCTCTCTGTACTCTGTTTATTTTGAGTCTCATGACATTACTGCAATTATCATGATTATAGATATTTTTAGCTCGTATTTTTGGCATGTGATGTGTCTGTCACTCTAGAGATTTTCCCTTATCCAAGTGTATATTTATGAGCAATTTAAGAACGACAAAGAAAAAATTCCCTCGAGAACATGACATGACCTACTTTGAGAATTATCCTACTTAAACAGGTGTTTTTACAGTCCTTACCAATCGCCCCATGTAAGGGATTCCAAGAACGTCTAGGGTTCTGAATTCCGATACTGGATTCCTGATTCTCTGGCCGTGAAACTTGGATTCCAGATTCCAGTCCTTAGTAGGATTCCGGATTGCTTGAGCTGTAATTCGAATTCCAAAGCCCTGGATTTAATTTTGGATTCCACAAGAAAAATTTGCTGGATTCCGGATTGCACGTCGAGCAACAATTTCCCGGAATCCGGAATCCAAATGCCCTTAAGGGGCGATTACCAACCATCTTGCATATTTTAAATTGGTCAAACCGACTTAATATACTCCTTATTGCAAATTTGTTGTCATACAAAACAGCAAAAATAACAAACAAACAAACAGACAAAAACAAAAACAAAAACAAAAAAGGGAAATTGGAATTAATTAGCCATGCAAATAACCACGCGTAAAAGAACATCTCAATAATGAAAACTCCTCTGTGAAAAAACATATCTATTCCTGCCAGAACAAAGACTATAAAGGCATTGAGGTCAAGATTATTACGAGCGAAAACGATCCCGCTAATCTACGCCTTCAGGAAGCATTTTACATTAGAAAGTGCAAGCCCACACTCAATTCCCGGGAGGAATGTAGTGAATTCGCAGACTTTCTATTTTAGTATTTTACTGACCATTCTTAAGCGCTTTTAGAGGTCCTTGTCTAGAGACATTCCATCATTAGAGCGTTGTATTCCACTCACAGTTTATTTCTATAGCTTTCATACATACGTCATGCACGACATCTTTTACACATTTCACCCTACACCTTCTTTGCATATATATATATAGCGCGCGCGGAATATTTTCGCATCCCTGATGATGCCCTTGATTGGCGAATGCTTGGATTTTGAATTCTACTTTTTTAAAACAGCAGTTTAAGGCCTCACTAGAACAGTTTTATATTTTTAATTATGCTGCTGAAGGAAACCATGAACAGATTATTACGTTTAATATGTTATGAGTATAAACTTGAAAACTCTTTTCCAGAATCTGAAGAGACCTTTCAGTTATCAGTAGACCTTTCGCGCATTCCTCATGCAAACCAAGGCACCAACTCGAGCCGAGGTTCAGGTGGACAAAATACAGTTATTCGTATGCAATTGTCCATCCGAGCCTCGACCTCATTTCGTTTTGTTTGCTCACTGAAGAAGAATGCGGGAAAAGGTATCTTGAGATGAGTGAAGGCAAATTTGTAACTGTCGAGGTGTTTCCTTCTTCAGCCTGACTTTCTTCGGACTGGATGCGTCTGTCTAATTCATTCCTGTGTTTTTAGCTTTTTCCAATTCCCTTTTTTACATTTTTATATGACAATGCAAATAAAAGTATCGCTAACAAGCATAATGCTCGACTTTACCTTGCTTTAGATTGAGTGTTATACGCTTAAATCCCAGGGATGCATCAATCGAACCTTCAAACCAAAACTCCCAGCAAGACTGATGGAAATGTTCCCAGCCAGCAAGGTGCACCTACGATCTGACTTAATGAGAAGTTTCCCAGGAGAATATGTCCAGACATTACTGGCCAGTTTGGGGGTTTCTGATGGATAGGACACAGCGCAGTAGCTTTTTAGAAATCACATTCACTCTGACAACTTCCATTACCTTTATCTCAGCAACACTTTCCTTCCATATTACTTCTTTCACATCGACCAGCCAGCAAACATTTGCCTGTAGAACAGGCATTTTGAGGAACAGATTCATTGGGTGCCTCAAAATGGCGGGCATGGTGATTTTGCTCTTGTCCACGTGTTTCACATGGCCAGAAATTTCATACATTCAGCGGCGTGGTGCGTGGGCTCATGTAATTTTCTTTGGTTTTGATAAAATCGATGAAAAATGGTAGAATCTAATGATTAAGCAGTGGAAAATAGCATTTGCCAACTATTTAAACTTATATGCGTGTTCAAAACAATAAAAACCGAAGTTTTCTTGATATTACATCATTGCGCAATCGACAGCCTCCCTGTCACACGGAGTCACACCACTTTGTCACGCAAAGTCATGATTGCTTGAAGATACAAGGCTTTTACAGCTCTGTACAGCGGAAAACCGGCAAAAAAACCCGATCCCAGTGTCCTTCAAAGATGGCGACTGTTTTTGTTCAGAGTTTCATGATTTTTCACTCGGTTTCACTCGAGGTTTTTGCTTATCATCGCGGTCATTTCCTCCAAGAGATCGACAAACGAGCGGCGTTTGAGAAGACGATTTAAACCTATTCTTTAGGGACACTGGGAACCTTTAAATCTTGTTTTTATACACTGTTTTTAAAAAAGATCTACTTTGGCTTTCGATCTAGCTATTTGGATTTGGGGACATCAAACATCGCCAACAGAAAACTTATCACGAAAATTTTGCGAGAGCACCTTTGCACAAAAATAAGGGAAAAAAGAGACAAAGAATGGCGGCTTTCCCCGGAAAAAGGAAGAATTTTTAAAAGCGTTGGGAACCGTTGATTCATCAACTGTTTGTAAACACCAATGCTTAAAGGCAAGAAGATGTATGCTTTATTTTAACTGGATTTGGGGACCTAAAGAAAATCTTATTCATAATGTATAAAAGCGAGATTCCGACTGAGGTAAGTCCACTTTCCACCGTATTCTTTGTAATTTCGTACTCACCGAAATTTTATCTAAGTCCACCAAGTAATGCGATTCGCATGCGCGTCGGCCGTGATGTAATTGAAATTGTGCGCCATGAGGTACAGAGGAGCAGAACAATTGATTCTTCCTGGTTCCTCAATGACTGATATATTGACTGCATGGGACCGTGTCGGTGATGGTAGGGTCATCCACCTAGCCGGCCCAACTTCTCTCCATAAAAAATTTTTGGCTCTCCCAGCTGGGCAAAGTCGGTGAAGGTGAGACAATCAAAGCATGTGCGAGCGCTACTAAGACAATTACCTTTCAACTTGCAGAGCTTGCACGAGCGTTGTTGTCTCAGGCAGAGAAGTGTCATATAAACGCTTGCTATTTACTTTTGACTCGGTTGGGATGGTAACCCTTCTACCCGGGACAGGTTTTCGCCATTTCAACGGGAACTTCATTTAACGCGTGTAACATCAGAATAAGTTGTTGACTTAGAGGAGTTTTCAGCTGAGGCCAGCCCTCTTGAGAAGCAGTAGTAATTTTTTATTTGTTTATAACAACTTTATTCTATGCTAAAAAGGAACTGGGCAAAAAGGGCGCACCCACTTCTCTCAATATAGTCGTAAATAAGGTTTTGAAATATCTTGTGCGGCCAACAGAAAATGTTACATATATAATTTTCTATCTTACATTACATGAACCCATGAAATACTTGAAAAGTTGTACGATATATACTTAAGAAATTACTAGGGGTCTTTAAACGCATCCATCCTAGTTTAAAAATATTTCATCTTATCATATGCACTGTCCTTGCCGAGAATCCACCTGGAAGAGTTGTGTTGAAGACGTTGTAATCAAAATCTTAGTCTTAATAACAAGTGTCGACCAATTTGGAAGATGTTTTCTGTTAATCGACGACTGACGGCCATAGTCCACGCCCGATATATATATGTATTATATGACTCCGTGCCTTTCTAGTGTTGTTTTTTCTATATTTGTGTGGTTTTCTTTGTACTTGAGTCTCTTCTGGGAATTGCGAGACAATGGAGTCGTGAAAAATTTGCAATTTTGTCCCTAAAGCCTCGGAGCCATGTTAAAAGATAAATATATCGAACGTTGGCTGTTACAAGCTACTTGACCTTACAAAAGGGACGCACGGACCTCTTGCAAATAAGCGGCGCGGCAGCTCAGGGATATATTTTGAATGAATAAAAGACGTCTCAGCAACTACTGAATGCTTTCGTATGATGTAAAGAATTATGCAGATCGAGGCGATGCGATCCCCTTCGATGTGCATAATAGGCCGTTTTAAAGTTGTGTACTGAGCACTGGCTCGCCCCATGTAAAGGAATCCGGAAAATTTTTTCTTGTGGAATCCTGAATCCA